>CALNVZ010003429.1:5990226-6013062 GCA_940671915.1 Paracentrotus lividus
CTCTAATACTCTTTATCCGTCGCGGAGACGAAATTTTCTATTCTGTCTCGGAGACGTCTCCGCGAAGTGAGATACCACCCTATGAAACATGGACCCGTTTTCTAAGCCGGAGGTTAAGTTTTCACGGAGGCTAACTAAATTCTCACATGAGGCTACCTCCCGTGCAAAATTAACCTTTGTGCAAACTACGCGCCCCTACTTTCTTCCGTGAAAAACAATACATATATACCTACCTGTGGTGACACACGGCATTATGAAATTCAAATGAATGATAACTTGCTATAAATGATCCAATATCCATGTGAAAAATTTCTTTTCCTTGCAGAACTTACCACTTGTGAAATTTATTTTAGTGCCGTCTTCACAAGTCATTCCCATTGCGTTGCATCCTATCCAGAACTCCATAATGATATTACTGATTCGATGTGGCGAGATAGATTCGAGCACCCCAAACTCCTTTTCGCTATTTGGAACAAAAGGATGGCCTCCGAGTGATTTGCAAGAAGATAAAGCATCAGGATACCGGATATCAGCCCTAGGATCGGTAAATTTATAGCATCCACCTTCTATGACCATCCATCCACTAGGGCACGCCCCAGCTTCGCAACATACAAAGAAAATGAGACCATAGCCACTTGAAAATGGTTTAAAATTCAATAAAAATTAGAAAATACCCCAAAAGCTACCAGGGCCTAAAGTCGGGATTCGGAATTCAATTTGATCAATAAAAATGCATTTTGCAACATTTGACTTTTTACTTTTCTCCATATTCTGATATTTTGTGCATTAAAGCATGACACAATCATTACAAATAGGATATCAATAAAAAGGGGAATAAATTATTTTTCCTATAGTATGAATATCAGGAATAACTAAAGCATACCTGAAAAATTATCATTGCCCAAAGTCAATTTGCGAAACTTTTTGTTAGGGGTTTAGTAGTGTCATCCTTTTTCACAAATCGCGAAAACTAATGCATCTTAATATAACTTTAGAATATGATCGACCTATACTGTCTATTCAATCTTACTGTCATAGGTTGCCTAGATCAGTAATATGAAACAAAAATCTGACTACCAATCTAGACCAGCTCTCCAACAACATCGTTGATATTACAGCGCGTGCAGCTCGTTTGCGCTATGCTCAGCATGGACCACACACAGCAATATAAACACGGCGTATCAGCATGCATTATTCTCTGCGCTAACGGTCAACGGTCGATTTGAATTTCGCACCGTACAGTTTAATTTTCGAGGTACGAAAAAATAGGAATGAATTTTGATAATCGCAATATAATGACAAACATACACATTTGAGCTTAATTATGTTATGGGAAGATACCGTGGGATGACACGGAATATTAAAAAAAAATAATAATAATTAAAGCCAATTTTTTTTTTTTTAAGTAACATTATTTATGCTCATTATTTTATCACTTTTAAATCTTAACATAAAAGTGACATGCGTTTTATCACACTACCTTTCATTTGATTTAAAAGGAATCAAACAATGTAGATTTTGGCAAGATAGCGGCAAGCAACGGTGGCCAGTTGACGGTTGGACAACTTGGACAATCATTGATCTTCCAAATTTACATAAAGCAGCAACTAATTTAATTTTAGAGCACTTATTGTGTCAGTCGTTTTTGAGCTATCTTGTATCAGAATTCGTGAACCAGTTTTATTTTAAAAATCATGACTCGTGAACAAAATGAAGGGAAAAGAGTAAAATAAGAATTTGACGAATACCATTTCTTATTTTTCTTACAGGCCTATACATGAAAATCATAGATGATATAAAACCCTATTAATATACCTCAGACATTTACACTTTTAAAATATATTATAAGCTTTTCATTCATAATTGCATTACAAAAAGTCAAATAATAAGTAGGCCCACTTACCAGTCGAATCCATTTTGAAGGAAATCAGTGCTACCAAGAGAACAGTCAACATTTTGCGTCTAACTTTGAAGTATTCGACGAAAAAAAAAAATGAGGAATTATCTAATAGTTGGACAATCAGGTTGTCAGATTAAGGACCCCACTGGAAATAAGCCCTTTAGATTTTGTTCGCTATCCTGTTCAAGCTAACTGATCTTTAAACCGATATATATAGTTGTAGGGGGCATATGTTGTATTGATGGCTTGGAAACGAAAATTGATAAATCAATCAATTAATCAACTATAGGCCTATGTGGTGTAAAAAGAGACGACTAAGAATCTTTTTACACGTCTTCTTCACCCAAGTGATATATTGTGAATGCAAGATGCTCTATAAGAAGCATTAATTAACTGAAAACTTTGATACAGCAGTCTTTGAGGCTCCAAAGTTGTTAGCAGAATGCAAACATGACATTATAGCCATAAAATGCTCAAATATTCATCATAATTGCAGTTTGTAGCATTTGGTTGCTAATCTTTGAAACCGAAGGTTCAATTAGCGAATATTTTGAAGCACGCGATCAATAATTCTTTAATCGCTTTTTAATTTGCTTAAAACTTTGATACAGCAGTCTTTGAGGCTCCAAAGTTGTTTATCAGTATGCAAACATGACATTATAGCCAAAAAATGCTCAAATATTCATCATAATCGCAGTTTGTAGCATTAGGTTGCTAATCCTTGGCACGAGAAGGTTCAATTAGCGAATATTTTGAAGCACGCGATCAATAATTCTTGGATCGCTTTATAACTTATTCATCATGTTTATCAAAATATTAATACGATAAACTTCTACAGCATTGATAATATTTTTAAGAGTATTGACGCCTCTGAATATATTTAGTTTATGATAACATTTCAATAAAGTTGTTTAATAAAGGAAACCCATACCCAAGGAAATAATCATTTTAGTATAGGAAAGAGTAACATGAGAGGAGCAATTTAATACAAGTTTCATCAAAATCGGTTAACAAATTAGAGAGTTTAATATGGAAGTTTAAAAGTCTCGTTTTACTTTCTATGGATATCCTCAAATTGACAATATTGGTTAAAAATTGCTTATTTTATGAACAACTTTCAATTTGTTTTGTACACAATTTTTTTCAGATTTTCTTCAATATCTTTAAATATATATTTTTACCTCGGCTGTGAAATTTTCCATGGCTTAAGTTGAGCTCAGAAAAAAAAGTAATATATATTTTGAAAAAAAATGGGAAAATGTGAAAATTTGTGTACAAAACAAATGAAAAGTTGTCCATAAAATCAGCCATTTTGAAGCAATATTGCCAATTTGAGGATATCCATAGAAAATAAAACGAACATTTTTTAAACTTCCACTAAATTTTATTAAATTGCTCCTCTCGTATTATTCTTTCCTACTGAAATGATTATTTCCTTGGGTATGGGTTTCCTTTAATAATTTTATTGAAATGGTATCATAAACTAATATATTCAGAGGCGTCAATACTCTGAGAAATATTATCAATGCTATAAGTTTATCGTATTTATATTTTGATAAGCATGAAGAATAAGTTATAAAGCGATCCAAGAATTGATCGCGTGCTTGAAAATATTCGCTAATTGAACCTTCTCGTGCCAAAGATTAGCAACCTAATGCTACAAACTGCAATTATGATGAATATTTGAGCATTTTTTGGCTATAATGTTTCTCATGCATGGCTTCCCTGGCTTCTGTTGAGCTCAGAAAAAAGTAATATATATTTTTAAAATAAATGGGGTATATCTGAAAATTTGTGTACAAAACAAATGGAGAGTTGTACATAATTCAGCCATTTTGAGGCAATATAGCCAATTTGTGTAACCCCTTAGAAAGTACGAGACTTTTAAAACATCCATAACTTTTTGTTTTATTTTTGTGACCATCATCTTTGTCTAGCCCATTGGTAGAATGTATTCAGGCTAAACCTCACGTACAGACCTCGTATTAGTACCGACAACCGAGACGACAGTTATCTCACTTCGCAGAAAATTCTCTGCGACTTCGACATTCAAAGATGTCTCCGATAATTGTGTTTCCGTCTCGGACACGTCTCTGCGACGAAAACAAAAATAAAAATTTAGAATGTTTGATTTTCCCGCGACTCGTAAGACGTCTTTGAGACTTCTCCAAGACTATTCCACGATTGTCTCAAAACCGTCTAGAATGTTTAAAATCTTAAAATTGGTCCGATATCATATCAAAGTTGTGATTTTAGGCTTGTGAACTTTAATAAATGTAATTTTTGCATTCAACAATTGCTCACTGAAGCATGACTTGATGATTTTTTTCCTAAAATTCGCTTTATGATAGCTAATTAAATTCCCTATATGGACGTATTATTATATTTTTTTTTTCAATTCCTCCTGGTTAAAAAAAATTATTGATATCTGAAATAGGGGGAACTTTCTGTTTGTGTCGTGTTTAGAAGTAGTCTGGCAAGAAAAAAAATGGACTCGATCGTTTTTCACATTCAAATCTTCAATAATAGCCATTAGGCATGAGTCTACGTACAGGTACATCTCCAATATTTGGACGTAACGTAGATTGTAGTGTGTCTCAGGGAATTCTTTTAGGGCCGTTATTATTTATTGTCTACATAAACGATTTTCGTAAATCATCAGACCATTTATCATTTATTTTATTTGCAGATGATACCAATTTATTCTTTTAACATAACAGCCAAAATACTCTACAGTTTATATACAACTTTCGTTAAAGGGATGCAGTGACATTGAGTGATATTCAAATTGCAATTTATTCGATTTAGCTCATTTTTGATAACATAAACACGTAGGTCAGTCTGCTATCTCTTCAAAATTGCAAACTAATTGCTTGCTTTACTTTCGAGATAGCAGTGATTAATTTTTTCATACTCAATTTTTTAAACCCATCCCGAATGGGTTTAAAACCATGTGTTTTTCAACACTGCACAATACACACCGCAATTCCTGTTATGTAGTCCCCGTCCCTAGCTGTCTGCTGAGCTTGCAACAAATGGGCAGTAAATTATCAAGTATTTTCTGCTGTATGCTTAGCATATTTTGTTATAGTTTGTTGTTTTATGTAAGAGCAATGTAATGTTATTCATTTCATCTTGATCTAATTTCTCTTGTTTTTGAAAGTTACCAAATCCCTTTAAATACCAACAAGATGGCAAATTCTTGAATAAATGCAGTTTAACGAGGTTTAAATATCTTCTTTTTTGTTGTTGTTGTTGTTGTTGTTGTTCTTTTTTATTATTATTGTGTTGTGGGGTGACCTTAACAATCACTTATTTCAATCTGTGATACCTTCCATGCCTTTCTGTAACTCTTTAATTTTTGTGGGGGGCTATAAAATGATTGAAAATGCGCAGTTTTAGTGATTCAATCAAAACCAGTGATTTTTTAATGACTAAATATGACCTTGTTGCATGAAAAGCCTTCAGTTGATTTAAATACCAACTACTTAATTCAGCACAACCCACTGCAAAATTCAATAAGCATTTTGTAATTTAAACGAAGTTCCATTTAGAAAATAGCGTCATAATAAGTGGCGTTAAATCCAGGTGCTATGCAAAATGCCAGACGTCTTGGGAATTAAGCTGTGCTCAGCATAGCCTCCTAGAACCAAATGTGCCTACCAGGGATTTATTGGCAACATTTCCTCTATCCCTCATTAAAATAAGTATTCATTTTTTACTTAGGAATTAAACGTCGCGAACATCATTAAAATTCAGTTTTCCGTACTGATTACTACTGTCTGGGAGAAAGTTTGAATCAGGAAAGGATTGAGTTCCTTGAGGTCTCTGAAGATGAGAATAATCTTCATCATCATCATGGTCATTATTCGGTAAAGATGGAACATTGTCCGCTGTTTGGTAGGTGTCTGATCCTCATGGGCAATGCCCTTGTCATCATCGACATGATTCCTTTGATGGGACCTCGATTAATACGTGGTATAGTTTCTAGCGCTGTAGATGATCGTATGGCTCTTCGAACATTTCCTGGTTGGTGTCATCATTGTCACATGTCGGATTTTGCTGCACTGCAGGATATTTGTAGGCTAGAACTTCTTTAATCGGTTCATCTACAACAGATAGTGAAGCATAACCGTTAGAGGGCTCGTGTCCAGGTATCTTCAAGTCCCGTTGGAGCACATCATAGGCATTGTCTTGGATGTTTCCAAGTGCTTTGGAATAAGGCCTACCATTCTTGGATTGATCACCACCATCATGACCATTTTGTTCTAAGACTGCGTAGTCATGAAGGTCATCTCTTGATGGATTGGTCATCAAGACACCCCTTTGATTGGTTTCTTCAAAATGATAACCAGGAACACTTTCATTTCCATGAAAAGAATCGCAGTTGTTGTCTTGGTGTGAATCCGACGTATAAGATTGGTCACTCGTGTCCTGTTTTAGACAGGCGTATTCTGGAGTATCAGTTTGAAGCGCCTGGTACGAATCTTCCATCGAAGGATCAAGTTTGTTGGTCGCGTCTTTCGTGGGTTGATTAGCACCATGGACACTGGAAGAGTAATCACTAGCGTCTTTCCTCAAATCTTGATACTCATGACCATCCGTTTCACTCGGAACCCCATATTGATCTTGATGTTTATCATCCTTCCCCCTTTTCAATACTTGTCCATGTACCACATTAGTCTGTAGTTCTTGATAGGGTCCGCTAGGAGATTCCTTAGTTATCTCTGGTAGGTTGTACTCATGGTAGTCACCCTGCTCTTTGCCGCCGAACAGAACATTATAGTCCTCTTCTCCTACTTCATTGTAGACGTCTTCGTTGATATGGTTACTAGGTGATACAGCGATAGGTAACTCAGAGTAATCGTGTTGCTGAATGCCATCCGATGATGAGGGAATGTCCACGTTCACAAGGGCCCCTACAGAATCCCCACACTCGGTGTATGTGTTTGGATCGATCTGAGCATTCACAAATGCTGGGTTAGTATGAGTTGAGCTCTGATTTTGATCTTTAGATGCAGTTGAGAAGTGTCTACAGTAATACAAAAAAAAAATGAGAAAAGCAGGATATTGGAATAACAGAAAATTATTGATTAGTATGTTAGGGGGCCGTCACACTGAGGTCGTTCTATAACGTTCCATAACGTTCTTGCCCGTTCTTTAAAAAAATGCTGAACGGGCTTTGGTCGGGTTGGAACTTATAACTTTGAAAAATAATTTCTTGAATACGATACTAGGCAGTTCATAAATAATTTTCGTTACGTCAATTCCGTCTTTATCGCGTCCGCAATACGTTGTTATCCAGTTCGGACCGAGTAAACGGCTCGTTCACTCTATACCGTTCGTAGCACGTCCAAACCGTCACTAAAAGTGCCCATGCGCAGCATGATAAGAGTTAGGTACCATGTTCGTAGTACGTCCTTCTCGTTCAGAGTAAGTCCTACCCGTTTAAGGAACGTTGTCACTACGTTTAATTTTAGAACTTGAAGCCAGTACGATTTTTTTTAACATGTTCAAAAAAAATCGGAATGCCTTTCCATTCTCTCCGTTCGGGCCCGTTCGCCAAGTTCGTAAACAGATTGTAAACGGTCTGTACTAGATTCTAAAAGGTCTGTACTACGTTCAGCCCGTGTGTAAACAGATTGAGCCCGTTCACTAAGAACTACCTAGAACGCAGTGAGAACTAGCTCAGTGTGACGGGAATTATGACATGCCGTTCTGTTTAAAAATTGAAACTTATGTTCGAAGTACGTCCTTCTCGTTCAGAGTAAGTCCTACCCGTTTAAGGAACGTTGTCACTACGTTTAATTTTAGAACTCGAATAATTAATATACAATGCTCGTTTGTAAGACGTCCTAGCACATCTTTAGAACGATTTAAGTACGGCAATTTCGTTTGTAGTACGTCCATCTCGTTTCAGGTACGTTGCAACCCCGTTAAATTTTAGGACGAGATGGGCGCCCGATTTTTTTTAAACACTTTTTTGGAAATCCGACCGAGCTAGTCCATGAAGTTCGTAAACAGATCGTAAGAAGTATTTACTACGTCCACTCAGTTTACACACAGACTATGCCCGTTCTGCAAAATTTGCAAGGACGTAGTAGGAACGAGCTCAGTGTGACGGGGGTATTAGATCCATGTAAATATACAAAACATAATGATTTCCCGCCATAAACAAATAATTTGATTATTTTGAAACTTGATTATTGTCAGATTATAATTAATTACCTCCGTTTGTAGAAAACGACTGCACTGATAACAACCAGCAATAACAGGAACAACACCACGATTACAGCAGGGACCACTGGGCTAATTGAATCTGTTGATGAGAATTAAATCAATTCAGATATTGAATTTCCTCTCTATGAGACTGTAGCCCCTAAACAAGACAGGCCTACTCCATCATTAGGCCTACTATCTAACAGAAAAGAATTCTACTCCAGAATGATTTAAATTAAGGAAAACTGTATGCTCCCTAAATTCCCATGAATTCATATGAATAAGATTTACTTACTTATAAGGTTTACAGTAAATTAAGAGTAATCTATAAATGTAATAGAGTGATAAAGCATTTAAATGGTGGATCACATTGATTGGTCACTATTTTTTTATACAAAAACTGTTGTCCTATTTACTTTGGAATATCACGTACATGGAAAAAAATACGAAGATATAGTAATAATGAAATGTTCCAATGAACTTGAGCTGTGTTCTTGTCAAATCCAGCGGCATTGGAATTAATTGTTGACGCTGAATCGGCTGTATAAAGCATAAGTCAGAACAAGCAATAAAGTAAAGGGGTATACTAAACACAAACCTTGGTTAAATTATTTTAATTATTTACCCCCCCCCCCCCCAAGATCAATACACTGATACGCAGCATGGGCGTAAGGTTGGTTGCATTTACCTCATGTGACCCAAGCACCAAATTTGGACAGTAAAAGGTACTACTACATTATGCACGTACATTACGAAAATATTTGGCTGATAAAATTTTTTTTTTTAATTTAAAAAACGTCGGATAGTGGTAGCTGACGCCCTTTAAAAAAGTATATATAAATAAAGCGATTACAATGCAAAGTGTTTGAATGTGTCTTAACTGATGATTATCAACCGAAGTTTTCTTTCCCATTCTTTAAATAAAATCTCAAAGTTCGTAAAGTTGACTCTATGATTTAGATAATAAATCCTTAATATTTAATCATTCAGTTGCGAGCATTTGTTGGGAATCACGATTAAAAAATAATCATGATAACGCTTAATGGTATTGAATGGTAGGCCTAAGTGATCCTACAACTAATTTTGGTTATGTTGATCTCCTACTTACTTAGATTCGTAACTATGTACGACATTGTTTTTGACGTTATACCTGACGTTTCATTCGACGTTGTACTTGGCGTTCCATTCGATGTTGTACTGGGCGTTCCATTCGATGTTGTACTTGGCGTTCCATTCGACGTTGTACTTGGCGTTCCATTCGATGTTGTACTGGGCGTTGTCCTTGGGGTTGTCATTGAATTCATATCGGTGAAAGACAGAAGGTGGAGGGTAATATTATGGACATCAACACTTTCTTGTATTGTGATCTGTAGGCAAAAAAAAAAGAAGAATAATAACGATGGTAAATTGTTAGAAAAGGTAATAATAATACACGGTTTTGTATGAAGCTCAAATATATATATATATATATATATATATATATATATATATATATATATATATATATATATATATATATATACATATTTAGCCCAATTCTAAAGACATCTTTAAAATGCATTGTAATTGTTATCATGTTTGACTTCAACTTCCATTTTTAAATTTGCAATGTCTGTAGAAGTAAAAAAAAAATTATAATAAATTATTATAAAAACATTATAACAGAAGTGTAAAAACAAAATAATTAAAAAAAGTTTTGAAAATATGATAATATGATACGCCTTATAACGATCTTAATACAAAATAAACCCCTCCCAAAAAGTTTTGCAAATGGACTTTGGGCCATGATAACTTTTCAGGTACGCTTTTGTTATTTCTGATATTCATACCATTAGAAAAATAATTTATTACCCTTTTTATTGATATCCTATTTCTGATGACTTTGTCATGCTTCAATGCACAGAATATCAGAATATGGAGAAATGTAAAAAGTCAAATGTTGCAAAATGCATTTATCAAAGTGAAGTTCCGCCACTCGGCACTCGACTTTAGGCCCTGATAACTTTTTTGGGTATTTTCTAATTCTTATTGAATTTTATACCATTGTCAAGTAAATTTATTCCTCTTTTTAATGACACCCTAATTGTAACGAGAGTGTTGTTCTTGCATGTACAGAACACCTGAATGTTAGGACAAGTCAGAAGTTAAATGTTGCAAATTAAATGCCTATTGTCAGTATTACTGTCTGTTGCCAGCAATAACAATGCATTTCGCAATTTTTCACTTTTTACTTTGCATTATATTCATGAGTTATGTGCATTCAAACATGATGTTACTATTGCTAGTAGGGCATCAATAAAAAGAAGAATAAAGAACTTTTTAATGCTATGAAAATTGATCATGATTTAAAACCCACATTAAAATGTATCAAGGTTCAGAATAGTGTTACAGAAATTTAAACTGAAAATTATCTTTCGCTTTGCCATGTATTCAGATGGTATTCAGGGTTTCTGTGGACGCAGGCATGACATCACCTTGACAAATAAGGTATCAATCAAGAGAGGAATAAATTAACTTGACAATGGTATAGAGTTCAATGAAAATTAGAAAATATCCCCAAAGTTATGAGGACCTAAAGTCAAGTTGCGGAATTCAATGTGATCAATAAAAGTGCATTTTACAACATTTGACTTTTTACTTTTCTCCATATTTTGATATTCTGTGCATTGAAGCATGACAAAATTATTACAAATAGGATATCAATAACAGGGGGAATAAATTATCATTACAATGGTATGAATATCAGGAATAACTAAAGCGTACCTGAAAAGTTATCATGGCCCAAAGTCCATTTGCGAAACTTTTTGGGAGGGGTTTATATAAAAAGTAATTTCACTATGAATTGTTGAACTATAATCGTATTACCAATATATTTTCTTCTTGCATAGTTGAAGAGAATCGATTACAGTTCGCACTAGGTCTGCTATTGTCAGTTCTAAAGATCGTAATGTTTCGCTCTCTTTGTCCACATCTGATCCTGCGACATACGCTATTGTTGTTGCAGATGGATACTAGAGCAATATCGTAACTTGTAACTACATGTATACAGTTATAGACATTACCTGTATGAATTGAGATAAAAATGGATTGAAATAGGAGAATATTATGCAAGGATTAGTATTAAACTATGACCTTTTCATCAATTCCATGCTCCGGCGACAATATTGCTACTCTCTAAATTTCATTTATTGATGGAAATTTTAAAGTCAACCCTGGCCCTTACATGCACGGATCCAGGGGGGCGACGGGCCCGGAACCCCCCCCCCCCCAAAAAAAAGGGGGGGAGAAGAAAAAAAATCGGAGTAAAATAGATGGCCGAGTGACCCCCAACCATACCCCTATGGATGATACATGATGACCTCTTTAATGGCCGACGACCAAAAAAAATTAACACCTACCCCCCCCCCCCTATAATGAAATCCTGGATCCGCCACTGCCTTATACCCAACCCAACCATAACCTTACTCTATTACGGAACACGAATCCAAATTGCAATGTTAATTATTACCCTAAATTGTTGATGAAATAAGATTTGGAACAATAGCCGAATGAGCAAATGTCGTGTCACCAATTTATCGTTGGAAATAAGAGCAATGAATATAAGCTAATAGGCCTATATATAGTTAACATCATAGACAACATTGGATACTTATTACATACTATTTGTTATCGTTTAGAAATATTCAGTTATACATTTGAATGATGCTTGAAATATAATTTTTAGGTCCTTCGGGTTTATCACGTTTAAAAATGGCAACTTCCCAATGGGTGGTAAAATGTTGTTTTCCATCTTTTTGGCCTTAAGTTTATGTAAATAATAATTTAATTCACACCGCTATTCAGGAAACAATCGGATCCGTCTGATGAATTCACAACTTCAATAAAATCTGCAGTTTTAAAAAGAAAGACAATTGAAACGTGTTACATATTCATTTAAGCAATATTCATTATATCCGAATAGTTACAATAATTGGATAAGAGGATAAACTATAAATAGGATCTATGCATGATATGACGTAATATACAAAAATGAGTACCAGATAACAGTTGGCTTCTTGTGCTGTGGTATCATCTCAAATTTGGTATAAAGGTAAGTCAATATATTAGTAGTAATTTCAATACTTTTATTCAACAAAGCTGTTCGACTGTTACCCGTCCTCGCACTAGGCAGAGGGAACAACAGAATTCATGCATGGATAATTGCCAATGAAAAAAAAATGGTTACTCAATGTTAATTAAGCTAGCTGAAAATGACGGTCTTGAATGAAATTATTGCAATGCAGACACTATTTCAAATGAAAATAACTTTCGTATTTCTGAAGAATTTGTATTGGCGGTAAAGTCACATGAAAGGACAGGAAACGGATTTTTTTTTTAAATATGTAGATTTTAAAGAAAATTTCAGATACCGCCCGCCAAACGACTTTTTTAATTTCCTCTGTTCAAATTGTTCTTCCTCACTCATGCGAAACATATGGGACATATAGGTTTTATCAAACGAAAGAGGAGACTCTAAGCTTTAAATTGATGGGTCATTTATGAATTTTGATTGGAATAAAGTTATGTTAAAACATCGATCAATCTCGGTTTCGTTTTCTGGGACGCACTGTATATGCCTACCAGTACTTTGAGAAGATGTACATCTGTGACGTAACGTCAAATCACCTAATCTGCAGAAGGGCTGATCTCCATTTGTTGATTGTTGCGAATACTAAGAAACCAGGGGACCTTGGAACCCGTCATCATCATCTGCCATCCCTTTGTCGACCACCCCTAAGCTCTTGAAGAAGACCACGTGGACCCTGGTGACGTCCGTTTGATGGGTTTGGTAAATTCCACGAGTATATTAAACCCATCGAGCTCCATGCATGTCATATCAAAGCGACTGGAACGGGTATCCGTGGAGTCTGTAGTAGAGGCGTAGGGGTGTAAAGGTTTTTTTGTAACAATTATTGAAAATGATAATTGTGTATTTCTTGTGTATATCATGACCGTAAGACCATAATCCAAATTAATTCTAAAGGGCTAGCATATCCTAAACTAATTAAACAATTTTTTCTGCAACGATAAAACCTGTTCGAGAGTGTCAAATGTAAATATATAAATACATTGTCGAGATGACGTTGGTAACTGTGGAGGGAATTCCGAAGTGTTATCTTTGAAGTAGGAGAGATCATACACGGCATTTTCAACGAAATATTTGAAATATACGATGTATAAGCAGAAAAGATTGCAAACTGTTCGAGAGAGTCAAGTATAATATATAATCAGATGACGTTAGAATTTGTGGAGAGATTCGACTATTATCTTTGAAGTGAAGGAAGATCATATTTAAGCATTTTCAAAAAAAATTATTTGAAATATACAATATACAGAGTGAGTTTTAAAAAATTCAACACTAAATAAAATGTCAATAAACAGAAAACCAACATTTATAAACCTAAAATTATTTTACATATTCTGAAGAAGTAAACTCCCCCGCAATCTTCTGGTAACCATTTTCGTGTGGTAATATCTTTACGCTTGGATGAACAACGACGCCATTGTTTGCGAACATGCAAAATTCCCGAATTTTGCCAGGGTGGGATAAATTGAAACAACAAAAGCGACAAAAAAGCACTCCATCATGATAAAATAGCATAACTTTTTAACGAAAATGTCTTCGCTTAATAACTTGGCCTGGGGTTTGTTACACTATTGACTATATTCTGTATGAAATGAGATAAATCCTGTAGAGTCAGGCATAGAGTGAGCACACGTCAAAGACAAAATAATCTCTTTTCAAAGTATTAGGAGGGCTTTTTAGGTCTGTCAGTGGCAATTTCTCTTTGGTGTGTACCATTCGTGCATTACTTACTCTCGCTCAAATGCACTATTTTCAGGTTTAATATTACCAAAAATTTTCAGCTCTCGCGCTTACAGTCGCATTGTTTTAATGAGATAAATATGTTCTTTAGAAGCATAGCGAGAAAAAAGGCTTAAAATGCACAGTTTTCAGATGATATAAAAGGAAAAAAATCGCTCGCGCTTCGCCGCTCGCATCGTTTTTTGATGAGATTAAAATATAGTTCTCTTTATGACTTAGCACAAAACGCACTGTTTAAAAGTTTTCAACGATCTTTTCTCAGAATTTAAGATAATAATCATTCTATGTTTGATAAGTAAAAAATTTTTTTTTTTACAAAAAAATAAAGAATAAAAAAAATTAAATTAAAAGAAGACTTCGGCATTTTCAAAACTTTGTCACGTATGTTTTTTTTTTTCTTTCTTTTTTTTTTTTTTTTTTGGGGGGGGGAGTAATTTAAAAAAAAATCTCCAAAAGAAAGTTGTGAAGTTGAGCCCCCCCCCCCCCCCCAATACTGAAAATTCCGGAAACCCCTATAAAGCATTTGTAATCGTGCACTATACAGTTGTTCGGATCTCGAGATTATACGTGCATACTTCTGTCGCTTGCAACAGGCGGGGACATCGGAGCGGTCGAATCAATTGCCGATAAGAAAATTGGGCTCATGACTTCGGCCAGTCCGTTCGGGCGTTCTAGCTTTCGGTTTTGGACCAACGTAAGAGTTTGCACATGTTGGTATGAATGCGGCAGCTTGCAAAGTTCGTTATCCGCGTACGTACTTGAACTCCCTCTACACTATGAGGAACGTACACCTTTAAGTCTTTACTACTCAACATTTAAATGTCGTTGAATTTACTCATTTTTTCAATGGTATGTACATTTAGGAAAATTCAAAAATAATTTAACTTCCTTTGATTGTAGATTTAAATTCAATTAAGCACATTTCTTTTTAATATTTATTACTAAAAAATCGAGTTGAATGTACACACAAATGAGGACTTGCATATATGAGTGATAACACTCAAATATCCATGTATTTTTTACAATAAATAGTGACACACATCCAATGAGTGCTTTCACTCCAATAAAGTCTACTTTGAAAACGCCACCTAATCGAGTATTTTAAATTTTGACATATAGTGAAACACCAAATGAGTTTTTTAATTAACTCATTTCATTGGAGGTAACAATAAACTAATTGTTTTTGAGTACATTGCACATAACTAATCCTAGTGAGTACGCTTTTACATACTCAGAGAGTTAGTAAAGCTCATCAACTTGGCGTGTGATTAGTTTGGCAACCTTTTACTTACTGACTCTCTGAGTATGTAAAGCGTTACTCACGCTAGGTGAGTCTAATTCCTTTTGTTTGTTTGTTGCCTGTTTTTATAATGAAATTTGGAATGTTACGATGAAATATACCATCATGCATCAAATTCTCTCAACCAATACATCTGCATTTAATCAGCTACAAGTGCAACTCAATTCAACACAAACCAAACATTGCATTGATCAATGTTCAAATACTCAAACTGTGTACATGATGACAAAGTAATGGGAAATCATGCCATGTTAATCTAGTTGTTAGGTTTCAGACGATGTATATCATCGGAACATTCCAAATATCATTATAAAACAGGCAAACAAACAGACAAAGGAAAAGGCTCACCAAAAGACATAGAGCATACAGGGCTCTCCCGCTCTCGGATCCGTTCCCGCTAAACATAGTACGCACTTAAAGGGGTAATCTCACTCGTTGCGAACCCAGGGCGAATTTTACAGAGTGTTATAATATATATAGAGGATCTACCACGTTCTTTTGTGCTGCTTTTGTAGAGCAAGCATAAAGGGGTTATCTCGTTGTACTAGAGAATGGCATGTTTTCTTTAAGCGATGCTTTGTAAAGCCAAGCTAAAGGGGTTTTCTCGTTGTATAAGAATTGCATATATTCTTTTGTGCTGCTTCAGTTAGGCAAAGCTAATAGGGGTTATCTAACTGTATCAACATGGCATGTTTTCTTTTGTAGCTGCCCTTGTTAGGCAAGCACAAAGGGGTTTACTGAATGATCATGGCATGTTTTCTTTTGTAGGCCTACTGCCTTGTTAGGCAAGTACAGGTGGGTTATATGTATGGTATTGGCTATGTTTTCTTTTTGTACTTGCTTTTTTATGCAATCACAAAGCAGGGGGCCGTGGAGCGTTTTTGAAAGTAGATGAGCTGAGCCGAAGGGGGGAGGGGGGCTGAGAAGAGACTAGAAATGACAAATGCATGGTATTTCTGCAATTTTTTGGTAGCACGTGGTGCTGAGAACTGAAGTGGGGGCTGAACCCCCCCCCCAAGACCCCGGCTCCACAGCCCCTCGATGGGAGGGGTAATTTCACTGAATTGTGAACACCATTTCAAGAAACAAGTACACTTTTTTGCTTTCGTTTGGTCTTCGTTGTAGGTACGTGGGTGCGTGTGTTGCCAAAAGTGGAATATGGATTGTCAATTATGCAGTCATGGGTGCAGAGATGAAAAACAAATGATAACAATAATATGGAAATGATAATAGTAATGATAATTGAAAAAGAAATGACTACCACCTCAATTACCCCCAGCCCAGCCACGCCCAGAAAGTGAAATCCGAATGTTTTATTTTGCGTTTATTTGTTAATGATACAATCAATCCAACATGATCAAAGACAACTATATAACGCTGGATTATTATTATTATTTTCAAACATATTTTTAGAAAATTATATTTTTTTCATCGAAGTATTCTATCCGATTGCAAATTTATGTGACCCTTTCCATATATATTTAAGTAATATCAGTAAAACCTAATTATATGTATATTCAACCATTTTACACACAGACATTATGGCACTTGCCCAATCGATCATAAATAAATTCGCCTAGAAATTTGAACATGTTCAAAACTTTTTGGCGAATTTATTTTTCAAAAGAATTTATTCAGGCCTATCGAAAGGATGGGTTGAACCAAGATCGATCACTATTCATGCCCCAATGCAGGACAAAAAGAATTCCTGTATTTCGACTTCATTCATTTCCAAGAAAGTTTCGCTACATTCCAAAATACTATTTGTCCCGAAAACACATAACAAAAAAAATGCTCACATCAAAAGCCTACCTACTGAATCGAGGTGGATTAGGCATTCTTATGTATACGAAAATCTTAAATTCGCCCTGTTCGAAATGTTGCAACTCAGTGAATACCACCCTTTAAGCTACAGTCACACAGCACTTACGTATAGTTACGTCCCCGTTGCGTCCAAAATTATTTTCCTTTTCTGCGGATCCGCCACGGATTGCCTTCCCGTCATAAGTCAGAAGTGGAAATAATGATTATTTCGTCATACATAAAACAAAGAAATACATAAATGATAGAAAAGAAGATGAAATAAGATTAAATCAACAAAAACTAATTATACGTAAGTGTTCTGTGTGAATGTGCATAAGCGTAGAACATACCTCGTGTCATGCAGTTTGATGTCCGTAATCGTTATCCGAGTAGGCGTACCGGGCGCACATGTAAAAGTAACGCAGCGAGTAAAATTCTCTCAACGACTTTCAACGAAGACTTGAGACGTACGAAGACGTGTCGTAGTTTATCATCTAGTGAATTACAGGCTATGAATTTCCTCAGCAATCTACTTTACTCGATTGTTAGTGTTTTCACCCGATCATCCACCAAAGCCGTACCAAAGTTGAAGAGAAACTCACTTGCACAATTATTTTTAACCGTAATTGAAACATGTAAAGTTACAAAGGGATACTTAAGGAAAAAAGTATATATATCAATAATTTTTTTTCTTGAGTATCCTAGTAACTTTACATGTTCTGGAAGAGCGGGTGGTGTACATTCTAACAGAAAACAAATTCTGAAGTAAAAATACGTGATATACGAATAAAAGCACTCACCTGCAAGAAGTAGCAAGACGGGTTTTACTCATGGAAACTAGTTTCTGTTTTTTTGTGTGTACTTTTTTTTTCAATTAATGCCCTATTTACATTATGGCCACATATCATGAGTGGGTGGAAAAATTGCGTTTACATGTCCAAAATTGTAAGAAATGTCCATTGTCACATCAAACATCTCTAGTTTCTGATAGTAAGTTCAGACAGTAATAAAAGTAATTATATAATGGAAGCAGAGATTGAAAGGAGGATGATTAACATATTTTCGTGCCTGTATAAAGGTGTGTCATAAAAGCTATACAGGTTGTTACAGGAAAAATGGGTTTGAAAAACTTCACAATTTTACCGGCGGAATAATTTCTTAATCTTTTCACCAAATTAAAGGAATTCAAATCGTGGATTGTGGTAAATAAGGACGCTATGCTTCTAAAAAATATAACCTTGTAATCACAAATTATTTTTTTCTAACGGCTACCAGGGTGGTCAAAGAAGAAGAAAAAATAGTGAAAAAAAGGGCAGAAATCCTGTCTTTTACACTTGGATTACATACTCAAACAAAGTTTTATTGCAAGTAAATATGTTTTCCACTTAATTGTGTTTTTTACATGCATGCAAAGAAATGGGCGAAAAATGACAACTTATTTGTTGTATAATTGCATTGACCAATTTTTGATGCCCTGCAATGCATTGTCTAGAGATGTGTGCATTAAATTTTGTTGATTGATTAATTAAAAATGATAAATTCACTTTTGAAAAATTTTTCAACTTTATCTAAGAAACCCACAATAATTCCCAAGAGAATGATGTATCACTCAACCATAAGACAATTGGCTGCAAAGAATAACGCAGCAAACAAAAACAAGTAACAAATGAAAAACCCTATGCTTAAACAGTGCCCCACGTAGATCCTCACCGTACACACACAAATGATGAACTTGCATATATGAGTGATCATACTCAAATATCCAAGTATTTTGACAAATAGTGACACACACCATGAGTGCCTTTCACTCATAAAGCTACTTTGAAACGCACCTAATCGAGTATTTTAAATTTGAATATAGTGACACACCAAAATGAGTTTATTTTAATTAACCATATTATTGAGTAACATAACTAATTGTTTTGAGTAGCAATTGCACAAACTAATCAGTGAGTAACGCTTTACATACTCAGATAGTTAGTAAGTAAAGGTTTTAAACTCATCAACTTGCGTGTGGATGATTTGTTGCAACCTTACTTACTGACTCCTGAGTATGTAAAGCGTTACTCACTAGTGAGTCCTATTTCATTTTTGTTTGTTTGTTTGCCTGTTTTATAATGATTTTGGAATGTTCCGATGAATACACAATCAACCAATACACTGCATTACCACTTCAGTACATCAATTCAACAAAACCATACATTTGCATTGATCAATGCATCAAATTACTCAACTGTGTACATGACTGACCAAAGTAATTGGAAAATCCATGCATGTTAATCCTAGTTGTTAGTGTTATCAGACGATGTATATAACATCGGAACATTCCAATATCATTATAAAACACGGCAAACAAACAAACAAAAAGGAATAGGACTCACCCAAGACAAATATTAGAGCATGCAGACTCTCCGCTCCCCGTACCGCTCACATAAACAGAGTGTAACGCTATGTGGTTCCGCTATACATGTACGTACGTATATCGCGTAGAACATACCTCGTGTGCAGTTTCGATGTCTACCTCGTGATCCGAGGTAGGGCGGTACCGGCCGCAACATGTAAAAGTACCGGCATAGCCAGTAAAATTACTCTCAAAGACTTTCACTGAGACTTGAGACGTACGAAAGAACGTGGTCGTATTACTCTGCTAGTGATTACAGGCTATATAGAATTTTCAGCAATTCTCACTTTACTCAGATTGTTAGTGTTTAACCCGATCATCCACCAAGCCGTACAAGTTGAAGAGAAACTCCTTACACATTTGTTTACGTAATTGAACATGTAAAGTTACTAAGAGGATATACAAGAAAAAATTTTATTGAGTATATATACTCAATAGTTTTTTTTTTTTCTTGAGTATCCCTTAGTACTTTACATGTTCTGGAAGAGCAGGTGTGTACTTTTAACAGAAACACAGATTCTGAAGTAAAAATAATATACGAATAAAAGCACTCGCCTCCAGAAGTAGCAAACGGCGTTTAACTCATGGAACTAGTTTCTTATTTTTGTGTGTAGGATCCTCCACCCTTACCCTACTCCACTAAAAGTATCTTTGTATTAAAACATGAGCATAACGAAGCTGAAACTTTCACAGACATGTAGCCTGATAAATTATCTACAATATAAATTATTGCACAGCTTATGACTGTACATCATTTTCTTGCTATGTGAAAAAATGTGAAATTTTCCCTCCAAAATGTAACGCCTCCACCCTTTTACAATACCACCAATTGTGACATACAGTGTCCCCAAAATTATTTGTACACTTTGAAAATGAAATTAAACAAATCGATGTTGTTTGAATTTCAATTACTATTTATATCAGACGGTAGGTAATGTCAACCATCACCTGAACCTAAATCTGAATGTTCCATCAGTCTCGGAAGTTCTAGGCCGCCATTTGCATATTTCATGCCCCAAAATTATTTGTACACTTTAGAAGATGGGTTTTTAAAGGAGTGTTTAAAGTTTGGGGGGCCTTTTTTGGCTTCAAAGCAGTGATCAACCCTCCTTGGCATACTGTCGTCCAATTTAGCACTCATTTCACCGAATACAATTCCATGTTCGCTGGAGCGTGTCTGGAGCTGCTGGAGGCTTGATGGTGAGTCTTGAGGGCGCTGTCGCTTTAGATCACCTCCCTGTGCTAAATGGGGATTAAATTTTGGATCCTGAGGTGCTTTTTCTAGCTTCTTAACAAGTTTCTGCTAAATAATGCTTTAATATGCTTCGCTGCATGCTTGGGGTCCCTGTTATGTTGGAAAACACTTGAAGACCATAAGCCTTTACGCAAGTGGAGCCTCTAAGAGGCAAAATTATCTCATGGACATCATTTTTCATGACGATATTGATGGACAGACAGTAAGCAATGAAATATAGCAATTTGCAACCAAAGAAAATTGCATCCAAGGCCACAAGAGGCTGAGGAAGACTGGGTGCCCTCAAGAGTGTCTCCAAAGGCTAAATGGCTACATGACTAAGGTGGAATAATTGGCAAGAAAGAAGCCAATGTAAGGGACAGTATCAAAGAAGCGTCACGCTTTTCAAAACAACATGATAACAAGCCTGCGGAGTTCTAGCACTCTGTCCTAAGACCTAAGTAGTGCAAAAGTGATTGGATATGATGCACGGACCATGTGTGTCTTGTAGTTAGCTTTCAGTCAGTCATGCTTGGAGCCAACAGTGAAGCACAGTGGAGGATGCTTCACGAATTTGGAGTTTGTATGGCAGCCAGTAGAGTTGGAGAGATAAATTTCAGAACATGGCATCATGAATGCTGAAGCATGAGGATATTATTGCCCTTCAGAATGGCTCAGATGCTCTCATCTGCTTCAAGTCTGAATGGTCATCAATTCACGGTCCAACATAACATTGACCCCAAGTACATATCAAAACCATATAAAAGCAATATTGCAACATAAACATGTTAAGCTGCAAGAAAGGGCACCTCGCAGCCAGATTTAATCCATTTTAGCACATGAGAAGTGATCCGAGCGACAGGCCTCTAGACTGACCATTCCAAATCCAGCAGCTCCAGGACACGCTCCAGCGCACTTGGAATGGTATTGGCGGTGAAATGAGTGCTAAATTGACGACAGTATGCCAAGAAGTTGATGACTGCCTGGAAGCCAAAGAAGACCCCCAAAACTTTAAACACTCCTTTAAAAACCCATGTTCTTAAGTGTACAAATAATTTTTGGGCCATGAAATTGCAAATGGCGGCCTAGAACTTCCGAGACTGACGGAAATTTTGAGATTTAGTGTTAAGGTGATAGTGACATTACCTACCATTTGATATAATAGTAATTAAAATTTCAAAGCCAACATCAATTTATTTATTTCCATATTTTCAAAAGTGTACAAATAATTTTGGGCACTGTATGGCCTTATATCATGAATATTTATTAGAGCGAAATAAATGTTCAAAACTTAAGATAACTGTCATATATATTTGTGCTTAATTGTTTGGATTAGGGTGTGTAAAAAGAGTTCATTTTTTTTTTTTGGTTGAAGCAAGAAGAGGCAACATTAAACAGCAACTCAGCTAAAAATTTTTTTTTTTTTTTTTTTTTTTTTTTTTTTGGTTTAGGAAAAATTTCTCACTGTTTTATTTGTTAGGATCACTGTTTGAGATATAAATATAAATGTCAGTACCTTATCAATTACAGGTAAGTGACAAATGAAGTCTGATTTAGGTTTAATCACGTAGGGTACGTAGGAATACCGGACGGTCACCACATGTCCAGCCTAGCTGCCAACATAAGATCAACTGAGTTGAAATACCGGCATCTATTGGTCAGGTAGTCTGTCTGGGAAGGTTGAATGCTGTATTCGACAACAACAAGTGAGAATCTCCGAGAAAACTACCACAATCTGTCAAGGTAGGAAAATTTGCAGCCTGAAAAATGGCCTGATGTAAAAATTGACATTTTAGAGAATGTGATGGTATAAAAATAGAATTGGGGCATGACCTCTATTTCATGCATTATGGACATGTGTGGAGGGTGGGCCAAACGTGTATGGAGAGTGTGTGAAAAGTGCTAGTCAGTCATTTTTTGTGTAGGAATACCGGACACACATGGACGGTTGTTTGTTTTACTTCCGGGTTGAGTGCTAAGCATGTATATCAAATAGTAAGTTGCATATATAATGTATTATATTATTTATTAGATTGTTTGACAATTTTGAAATGTCTATTTTCTCTTTATTATTATTGTGATATGTCATGATCTACATGAATATAAAGTTTTC
>CALNVZ010003429.1:6013087-6097468 GCA_940671915.1 Paracentrotus lividus
TGAGTGTTTTGAAATTTTGTAGTAAAATGCATATAATCTTCTAAAAATGAATAGTGTTATAAAGAATCAATACAAACATGTTAAGTTGATAGTTTACATTCAAATCAGTGCTTCCAGACAGGTTTTATACCAAAAAAGGGTAAAAACATACTGTCCGGTACTTCCTACACTGTAGGGAATACCGGACAATTTACGATGGCGTCATTATTTTCATATAACTGCCTGACCAAATATTTGATTACGTCAATTTTTTGGGAAAATAAAGTGAGAATCTTTTTCTTTTGTGATTATATTGTTTTCATGTGCTAATTAAGCAAATGAGCTTAAGTGGCCGGTATTCCCTACATCTACCCTACATGACGTAGGTGGAAATGATGTCAGTGGACTTTCGTGCTTAGAAAGTCCCCTCCCCCATTTTTAAAAAAAATATCCTTTTACCATTAGGTTTTACTCAATTAAATAAAGTAATAATAGCTTCATATCATTTTCTGTATAAGATACTTAAAATAGCATGGAGTTGTTAATACTTAAAGTCCTAGACCGGACCGACAAATGAAATAGCCAAATACGAAAACTAATATGCTACATAATGCAACAATTCCATATGTATGCGTTTTTATTGTTCATCTAGAAAGTATTTCATTAAAAAGATGATCGAACCTCAACCAGGCCACCCCTCCCAAATACTTGTAAAAATTACCCCTAATTTAATAGTGTGAGTGATGACGTCAAAGGATGTTAATGGAATGTTACAGCAGTCCTGTGGCCAGGCATGATTGAATTTGCCCTTTTATTTCATAACAATAGAATTCTAGCTCACAGGGCGTCTATTGTCCTGACATAGCAATACAAACGTGTTTTCTAAAGGCGAAACGCAATCATTCCTATCCGCAGGACTGCTGTAGCATTCCATTAACATCCTTTGACGTCATCACCCGCGCCATTAAATTAGGGGTAATTTTACAAGTATTTGGGAGGGGTGGCCTGGTTGAGGTTCGGTCATCTTTTTAATTAAATACTTTCTAGATGGACAATAGAAACGCCTTAATTTGGAATTGTTGTATTATATAGCATATTAGCTTTCGTTTTTGGCTATTTCATTTGTCGGTCCAGTCTGGGACTTTAAACAAATTAAGGCAGTTTCTTAACATAATTGAATTAAGTAAATACGACGGTAATTTTTTTTTTACAGTGTAGTAACATTTATTTTGTTTTCAAAATACTTAATACAAACTTCCACACCACACGTTCCCACTCTCTTATACATATACCCACATTCACATACACCTATGCCAACCCATCCCCCAACACACGCAAACATACACACACACACACACACACACACACACAAACAAACAAACACACTCACACTTTCTCTTGAAAAAAATATTCATGATTTACTTATTTCTTTAGATCTATTTTTATACATTTAGATCATTAATGTTTTGACATTTTACCTATTCCATCAGTTTGGCCGGACAAACCTACGACGGGTTTTGGGGAAAAGAAAAAACAAAATATCATTGACCCGCTATGCTTTTACCCTGCCGGAAGACAACACATAAAGTCAAACACAGTTTGTACCACGGGCGTAAATCCCGGGGGATGGGGGGATGTTAC
Organism: Paracentrotus lividus; assembly: GCA_940671915.1. NCBI lineage: Eukaryota > Metazoa > Echinodermata > Echinoidea > Camarodonta > Echinidae > Paracentrotus > Paracentrotus lividus. Next base: position 6,014,708 of record CALNVZ010003429.1, read on the forward strand.
CCCCCCCAGATTTTGAGAGGGGGGATCCTGTACAAACATTCCCCCCCCTCCCCCCCCCCCCCCCCCCCCCCCCCCCCCCCCCCCCCCCCCCCCCCCCGCCCCCCCCTCCCCCCTTCCCCCCCCCCCCCCCCCAGTTTTCATCCAAGAAAGAAATTTTAAAAAAAATCACGAGATAATTGTGTTATTGCTTAAAATAGCGCTCTCAATACTCTAAAATGCGTCTTTTTTACTCCCAAAACCCCAATTTTTTCTGCTCGGTCGCTATGCGACCTCGCACTAAGTAACAAACAGTAACCCTAAGCTTCTTCTTCTTCTCGCGTCCTTTCTCTCAATTTTTGTATATTTGTGAATTAGAATGTGATTCAAACTCTGCCCATTAGATACTGAACGCAGGCGATCCCGTTAGGCGAAAGGGTAGTAAGTATAAGTATAAGTATAAAAAGGTTGGATCCAATGTATTTGATTGATACACGTCTGCCAAAACCCAATACACCCCCTCTCCTCGTCTGGGGACAAACCTTAGGAAAGGGTGTTGTTGACAATTAAAAACATTAATGTAGTTGTGTGGATGGTTTAATTGGGGCCTGCAGCCCACAAAATTTTCGTAGCAAAGATTGTGGATTCGTTTTCTATCGCTGTTTTTTTTTTTAATAAAGTATGTAAAATGTATCTTCTAAATGGATACTAAATTAATTTCTGCTCGCACTTCGCTCTCGCTGATACTAAATAGGATTTATAATCTCCAATTTTTAGCTTAAACATTTGGGCTCGCGCTTCGCGCTCGCATTACCTTTTCCATTACTAAAATGAACAGGAATCAAGGCTACCATTATGATACTTAAAAGCATACATTCAAAGACAAATTTTCTTCGTACACCCTCCCTCTTCGAATACATTTCTCTTTAGGTCTATGCCTCTGAAAGTGTCCCATTTTATAGAAAAAGTGCCCTTTTTTCATCGAGACCCCACTTTCAAATTCATGACGCCGCCTCTACTGTGTGTTTTGTTTTGTTTTGTTGTTCGCGGATACTATAAAGGACCTTTAAACCACAAAAATATATTCAATTTCAGCTTAAAATTTTCGGCTCGCGCCTCGAGCTCGCTGATAGTAAATAGAAACTACAATTCACAAATATCTCAAACCTTTACCTCAAAATTTTCGGCTTGCGCTTCGCGCTCGCATTACTTTTTCAATTACTAAAATAAACTGGAATCAAGGCAGCCATTTTGATTCTTTAAAGTATACATTGAAGACAACTTTTCTTCGTATATCCTCGCTCTCTGAATAAATTTCTCTTGAGATCTATGCCTCTGATCTAAAGTGTCCCCCTTTTCAGAAAAAGTGCACTTTTTATCGAGACCCCACTTTCAAATCCATTCTGCCTCTACTACATATTTTTGTTTTGCGTTTTTATTTTTTTCCCGCTCGCAAATACTATATAGGACCTAAACAAACAAACAAACAGGTGATCTAAACAAACATATCCAATTTCAGTTAAAAATTTTAGGCTCGCGCTTTGCGCTCGCTGATACTAAAAAAGGAACTATAATGCACAAATATCTCAAATTTTAGCTTAAATTTTCGGCTCGCGCTTCGCGCTCGCATTAGTTTTTTTCCATTACTAAATTGAACAGTAATCAATGCAGCCACTGAAGCTAGAAGCATACATTCATCACTGCTATATGGGTATTAATAACGTTCCATGTGTATTAGTGCTTGTGAATGCCAAACAAGATCGGGACAAGTTGGCAAATTATTTCGCTCATCCCCCCCCCCCCCCCCTCTCTCCTCGACACGGATTTACGCCGTTGGTTTGTACACACTGTGGAAACACTGTGAAAATGGGCCAAATCCACACATTGAACACAGTATCTGAGTCCTTCATGCACAACGTGACGACTGTGGATTTGGCCCATTTTCACATAATTTTTCATAATTACCATTTGAGCAAGGTACGTCACAGGTTTCACCCATTGGACAGAAGCAGTAAGTAATCACACCAGAATCTGACGGTGCGGTGACGTTACACAACAAAGGTAACGATGAACCTGTAAGACAAAAACTTGTATGATTAGAACACTTTCATTTAATGGCTATACTAGCAAAGTGGGATACAATCTTGAAAATAAATGTTCGATCTATCATAAATGTTGCCATGTTGGTACTTATTAAAAACTGCATGGGAATGATAATTACAAAAGTTTTCCTAACCACTAAATCGCGATTCCAGAATCCACTAAAGGAACATTGCAACGTAGACACAACTGTATCCCATTTTGCTAGCCATAGTTAAACCACAGATCTAAGCTAGGCTTAACCTTAGGACACCTTTGTGAATATGTGTCTGTATTTATTTTTAAGGTTCCCAGAAATGTCATTATCATAAGTATTAAAAACAATGTGTATCACATAATATTATCGACCTGCGGTATGTAAGATCACCTCAAGGAACTTTTTTTTTAATTCCGTGATGATAAACAGTAAAAGTAATAATTTTCTATTCTTATGCAAGTAGCTTATAGTTGTACCTATAAGGACATTGCCGGACGAAAAACGAAAAAAAAAAAATATGTTATATAGCAATATACTGTCAAATAATAAATAAATCGGCAATGCCAAAAAGGATGTAGTGAAAAATGACACTTAATATTGTCATTATAAACTTGTTTTTTTGTACAGACGATCGATTTATAGCCTACACATTTTTGTAGTTGTTACCCATCATGCCCATTCCATATTGAAACTAAGGAAGTGTTACAAATTAAATCATATTGAAAAAAAAATGTTTCCCCCCCAAAAAAAAGTAAATGTGACAAAAACAGAACAAAATAGTTTTTTTACAAATTAAAGCGGAACAAAAAATATAACAGTTACCAAAAAATAATTAAAAATTGCAGCAACATATCATACAAAATCCATCACAGCATATGTTTTCGATCAACTTACACTGTAAAAAAAAAACAGAAGATTTTACACAAACGAAATACAGAATCACTATGTATTGTTATGGCAGAATCATTCTATTTATTTTCATAACTGGAAATTTTCTGCAATATAACAGAACAGTGCCCTGTAACACAAAGACTTACGATTGATTAAATGTTACGATTGATTTTTTTCTCGGTAGCCTCATTTGGAAACCAGGTACAGTCATGAGTTAGAATTTGGATATGATTAAGAATAGGGTTAGGGCTAGGGTTAGGATTAAGATCACCAACTTTGGAGCATGCTGTCCATGATGAGGCTACCGAGAAAAAATCAATTGTAATTTGTTATCAATCGTAAGTCTTTGTGGTACACCCCACATGTCTGTTAAAAAAAAGGAAAAGTCTTTAATTACAGGAAATTTGTAAAGTTTCATACCCCATATATCCATTTTCTGTAATTTTACTGCAAATTGTGCAGTAAGATTACAAATGTTCTTGAAGCCATGCTGCAAGAGCTTTTCTGTTTTTAAGGAGAAAATAATTTTCTAATTTTTTTAGTGACGAGTCCCACTGGCTGATCGAGGATTCTGAAATACGTGGGATGCATCCCCAAAACTTGTAATATAAACTTAAACCGATAAAAAAAAACATAATTTTTACCTGCACATACTTCAGGAAAAGCTGCAATAATTACGAAAATTGCAGCAAGACAGGCTAATTGGTGGGTCCCTAGATCCATTGTTTTGGTGTAGACGCAACAAGAAAAATATGAGTTCTGATGAATTTTCGCACCCACCACTACATGATACTTCCTCTTCAGATCACCAAATCACAATGTAATCAGCATATGGAGTATTGTAGTTGTAATTCTCGGTTTTCCTTCTACAAGTAATGAATTTCATGATATTTGAAAAACACTGATATTTTGGTCACAGGCTTTTGTAAATATTGTTTGCCTTAGGTTTCTATTGTATTTTGTCACGGTATGGAGACAAATGTCAAGCCTCCATATCATGTCAATATTGGCTTTATTCAAATAAGATCCACAATACTATTGTTGAATTGCCTTTAATGCTAAAATTGAGTGAAATGAACAAATGATGCCTCTGCGTTAAACATATATCTCTCTCTCTCTTTCCCTCTCTCTCTCTCTCCCTCCCTCTCTCTCCCTCCCTCACATTAATACACACCCACACACACACACGCACACACGCACGCTCACTCACACACCTCACACTCTCTTGTTACTGTTCTTATTCCGCTTAAATACATGCATACTGTATCTTCGCACCTCCCCAGCCTCTAACATGGATCCTACTATTGAGAACCATGTCTGATCCACAAATCCAACAACATAGGCATACGTACCGACTCTTCCTCCTGAAGGCTCCTCCTCTGCTTGTCTCTCCATTTCTAGTTCTAAAGGTCGTGAGTTCGAAACCCGGCCGAGTCATACCAAAGACTTACAAAAATGGTACCTAAAGTTGCCTTTTTACAAGGAGCTTGGGGGTAATAATAACATCATGCAGGGCCCGCTGGGAGAACAGTTGTCAGAACTGAAGTGGCTACCCTGGGTAAATAAAACCATATTATTATTATTATTATTATTATTATCTTTTTCCATTTCATTTGTATAATTGTTCATTCATATCTTCTTTCTATCCCCCCTTCTATATATATATGAATATATATATATATATATATATATATATATATATATATATATATATATATATATCCTCCCTCTCTCTCTCTCTGACTCTGTTAATCTGTCTCTTTAACTTACTATTACCGTATTTCACAAGGGGAATAATTCTATAGAGTTCCTCTCCCCCTTCATTGAGTCGTAATCAATTTTATTATTATTTTTTTTATTTATTTATTTATTATTTATTATTTTTTTTTTTTATCTGGCTTGTTTTTGACGGAGCTGTTCCTCTTTCGTGGGATTATTATTGCGAAACTATTATAGTGGCAGGATATGCGATCATGCATAGCATGACGTAAAACATTCTTTGGTTTTCATTTTTTTATAGGCCTAATGCAGCGGTCACAACTCGCCATACCTTCGACGTGCATTTCGTAGAAAATTCGTGCAGCGGAGGTACCTCGCAGGTACAATGCATGTACGACGTGCAGGAAGTTTTTACAATACCCTTACTACAGAAACGCAGGAATCGCAGAAGTTGACCAGGATCTGTGTAGTGTGGCATCCAGTGGGGAAAATATAGGTTTCGTTTGCAAGTCATGTTAATGTTAGGCAACATCTAAACCCCTCACAAAAAGTTTCGCAAGTCGACTTTGGGTCATGATAACTTTTCAGGCACTCTTTAGTTATTCCTGATTTTTATACCATTGGAAAGATAATTTATTCCCCTTTTTATTAATATCCTACTTGTAATGATTATGTCTTCAATGCACAGAATATCAGAAATGGAGAAAAGTAAAATCAAATGTTGCAAAATGCATTTATCAAAAGCGAGTTCCGCAACTCGATTTTTAGGCTCTGATAACTTTCGAGGTATTTTCTAATTTTTATTGAATTTTAGACCATTGTCAAGATAATTTATTCCTCTTTCATGACATCCTAATTGTAAACGATAGTGTTGTTCCTGCATGGACAGAACACCTGAATGTTAGGACAAGTCAGAAGTTAAATATTGCAAATTGAATGCCTTTGTGAGTATTATTGTCTGTTGCGAGCAAATAACAAATGCATTTCGCAACTTTTTCACTTTTTTACTTTGCATTATATTCGTGAGTTATGTGCATTCAAATATGATGTACTATAGCATAGGGTATCAATAAAAAGAAGAATAAATAAACTTTTAATGCTATAAAAATTGACAATGATTAAATCCCCACATTAAAATGTATCAAGGTTCAGTGTTGTGTTGTGTTACAGAAATTTAAACTGAAAATTATCTTTCGCTTTGTCATGTATTCAAGTGGTATTGAGGGGTTCTGTGGACACAGGCATGATAACACCCTGACAAATAAGGTATCAATCAAGAGAGGAATAAATTAACTTGACAATGGTATAAAATTCAATAAAAAATTAGAAAATATCCCCAAAGTTATCAGGACCTAAAGAGAAGTTGCGGAACTTCAATGTGATCAATAAAAATGCATTTTACAACATTTGACTTTTTACTTTTCTCCATATTCTGATATTCTGTGCATTGAAGCATGATACAATCATTACAAATAGGATATCAATCAAAAGGGGAAGAAATTATCTTTCCATTGGTATGAAAATCAGGAATAACTAAAGCGTACCTGAAAAGTTATCATGACCCAAAGTCGACTTGCGAAACTTTTTGTGAGGGGTTTATATATATGTTCTACTTGATCACACAAATCAGAAAATATATGTCGCCAATTCTTTAATTGACCTTTTGTGACCCAAAATGAAGGTCAAAGGTCAGGCTTCATTAACATAAACATAATTTTGTTCAAATTGTGTCAAATTTGGTATCAAATTGTAGGTAATGTTATAACTAGCAATTAAGTCAATTATAATTTTTTTCACCCGATCAGTCAGTTTTGAGCAATATGCAAATTAGTTTATTTATGCATAATTGAATGCATAATAGAGTCAAGTTGAAAGGCGATCAGACACAACATATCCATAGACAATATTAATAAAAACTAACCAAGATTAAAACGTGAATCATACTAGTCTAATATTGTTGCCACATTATGGTAACCCTTATGACCTTGAAAATAGGTCAAAGGTCAATTTATAAGATGATTAACAACCTGGAAATGGCATTAATTTGGCAAAAACCGAATTTTCTATGAACTTTGACCTTATTTCTAGGTCTTATGTGTCAAGTAAGAATATGACGTTCTCTATTTTTTGGTTGATGGCATCAAGGAAATCATATTCATGTTAGTTGCCAACAAAGTTAAGCTTATACGAGCAACAGGTCAAAGGTCAAAGTTCATGAAAGACGTTTTGGCCAAAGTTTTTTGTCGTGACCTTAGTCTTATTGGGCCGTATTACTTGAAATATGTTATTGAACAATGTTAATGTGTTCTACTTGATTCCATGAACCAAGAAATGTTCGTTTTCATTGACCTATGACCTTTGAATAAAGTAACATGAGCAAAAAATACATAGTTTCTACTATTTCCAGATTTTTTAGGGTACGTTATTTGAACTTTGACCTTAACTTGAGGTCAAATATGTCAATGAAAGAGAATAGCAACATTGATATTCTGATTTATGGGAACAAGTTGAACAAGAATTACTATGATTATCAAAATTATTAAGCTCTAATATGGCCAATAAAACAAAGGTCAAGACACACATAGAAAGTTTAAGAAATACGTAAGGGTTAGAGTTTCTGTCTTGATCATAGTCCTGTTTAGCCTTATTAACTTAATAATTTTGATAACAACAGTTCTACATGATCCCTTGACACCATGAACCAGAATATCAACTTTGCTATTATTTTTAATTGACACATATGACCTCAAGTTAAGGTCAAAGTTCAAATAACATGACGCTAAAAAACCTGGAAATATTAGAAACTGTGTATTGCTTGGATTTGTCACCTCATTTAAAGGTCAAAGGTCAATGAAAACGAACAATTCCTGGTTCATGGAATCAAGTAGAACACATTAACAGTATTCAGTATCATATTTCAAGTAATACGGCCCAATAAGACTAAGGTCAAGACAAAAAACTTTGGCCAAAACGTCTTTCTTGAACTTTGACCTTTGACCTGTTGGTCGTATAAGCTTAACTTTGTTGGCAACTAACTTGAATATGTTTTCCATGATGCCATCAACCAAAAAATAGAGTTCGACATATTTTTAGTTGACACATAAGACCTAGAAATAAGGTCAAAGTTCATAGGAAATTCGGTTTTTGCCAAATTAATGCCATTTCCAGGTTGTTAATCATGATATAAATTGACCTTTGACCTATTTTCAAGGTCATAAGGGTCATCAGAATGTGGCAACAATATTAGACTAGTATGATTCACGTTTTAATCTTGATTAGTGTTTATTAATATTGTCTATGGATATGTTGTGTCTGATCGCCTTTCAACTTTACTCTATTATGCATTCAATTATGCATAAATAAACTAATTTGCATATTGCTCAAAACTGACTGATCGGGTGAAAAAAATGATGATTGACTTAATTGCTAGTTATAACATTACCTACAATTTGATACCAAATTTGACACAATTTGAACAGAATTATGTTTATGTTAATGAAGCCTGACCTTTGACCTTCATTTTGGGTCACAAAAGGTCAATTAAAAAATTGGCGACATATATTTTCTGATTCGTGTGATCAAGTAGAACATATATATAGATGTTGTCAAACATTAACACGACTTGCAAACGAAACGACATAGGTGCCCACACTAGTGCGTGCGTTGTACATGCAACGCAGGCTACGTTGATGGCACGTGCCCCGTAGCCTACGACGAGTTGTGACCGCCGCATTATGTGCGCCTCTTTCCAAATAAATTTGTTTGTATGGCTAGTGACAATGACTATTTAATGAGTGTGGAATTAAGAAATGCATTATCACCATTCAATAACAATAATTACAGTTATGTTAGTATGACGGAGATGTTGATCATGATCCTTTTGACCTATTATAAACCCTCTCAGATTTTGTGTCTTCTTTTGCATTTTGCACATTAAATAAAATGCTTCAGATCCATCTTGCTCCTGTTTGGTTGTATCATTTTTCGCGTCACATTCTCTCTCCTTTTGAAGTATATCTTAGATCGTTTGTCGGGTATAACATGATGAGGCTGATGGTCTGTACTCCATCTTTAGAGTAATAGCATGTCGCCATCTGCTGTTCTCTGACCAAAGTATCATAATCCGCCTACCTCCCCTCCACCCCCCCCCCTACCAGGGATTGGCAAAATTTCCTGACGATTTATTACCCTCTTCAACATGAGTGTTCCTTTTTACTTCGAAATTAAACGTCGCGAACATCATTAAAATTCAGTTTTCCGTACTGATTACTACTATCTGGGAGAAAGTTTGAATCAGGAAAGGATTGAGTTCCTAGAGGTCTTTTAAAATGGGAATAATCTTCATCATCAGTATTATGGTCATTTAGAGATGGAACATTGTCCACCGTTTGGTAGGTGTCTGAATCGTCATGGGCAATGGTTTCGTCATCGTCAACGTCATAATAAGCCCTTTGAAAAGTGGGACCTGGATTGATACGTGGTGTAGTTGCTTCACTGCGCTGTAGATGATCGTATGGTTCTTCCAATATTTCTTGGTTGGTGTCGTCATCGTGGTCATTGTCGCATGTCGTATTTTGCTGTACTGCAGGATATTCGTAGTCTAAATCTGCTTTAATCGGTTCATCTGCAGCACCCAGCGAAGCATAACCATAAGAGGGTGCTTGTCTGGGTATCTTCAAGTCCCTTTGGAGCACATCATAGGCATCGTCTTGGATGTTTCCCGTTGCATTGGTATAAGACCTACCATAATGATTGTTGGATTGATCACCACTATCATGACCATTTTGTTCTAAGACTGAGTAGTCATGAAGATCATCATCATCTCTGGTCGAATCGGTTATCATGACACCACCTTGATTGGTTCCTTGAAAAGGATAAGCAGAACCATCTCCATTTCTCTGAAGAGAATTGTAGTCGTTGTCTTGGTTTGAATCCGCCGTAAGAGTTTGTTCAATCATATTCTTTCCTGGACAGGCGTATTCTGGAGTATCGGTTTGAAGCGCCTGGTACGAATCTTCCATCAAGGGATCAAGTTTGTTGGTGATATGTTTCGCAGGTATTCTAGCATTATGGGGAATGGAAGAATAATTATTAGCGTCTTTCCTCAAATCTTGATAATCATGACCATCCGTTTCACTCTTAGCCCCATCTTGATTTAAATACTGGTCATCCATCTCCTTCTTTGATACTTCTCCATGTACCTCATTTGCTTGTAATTCTTGGTATGGGCCATTTGGAGTTTCCCTGGCAATTTCTGGTACGTTATATTCATGGTAGTCACCCTGTTCCTTGCCACCAAACAGAACATTATAGTCCTCTTCTCCTACTTCATTGTAAACGTCCTCGTTACTAGATTTAGTAGGTGATACAGCGATAGGTAACTCAGAGTATTCGTGTTCCTGAATGCCTTCCGATGTTGCGGGAATGTCGACGTTCAGAGGGCCCACTACAGAATCCCCACATTCGGTGTATGTATTCGGGTCTACCCCTTCATTCACAAATGCTGGGTTAACATGAGTTGAGCTCTGATTTTGAGTCCCATCTTTAGATGCAGTTGAAAAGCGTCTACAGTAATAAAAAAAAATGAGAAAAGCAAGATATTGGAATCAGATAAAATTATTGATTAGTATGTTAGATCAATGTAAATGAATACAACATTGAGATTTAAATGTACCAATGATTCCCCGTCATGAACAAAAAAGTTGATATGGCTTACTTAAGCCAAATTGTTTTAAAGATAACCTCTAGCTAAATTGGATTAGAATGTTAATAACATATCGATATAAAAATTGATTATTACCTCCGTTTGTAGAAAATTAGTGCACAGATAACAACCACCAGAATTAGGAACAACACCACGATTACGGCAGGGATCACTGGGCTAATTGAATCTGTTGATGGAATTAAATAAATTCAGATATTGAGCGTCCTCTCTCTCTCTGAGGCTGTAACCCCTGAATAGAACAAGCCTCGTAGAGCACACTCTCTAAAGGAATAGGATTTAACTACAAAAAGGAGTTGAATTAGCGAAAAATGTTGGCTCTCTGAATTCTCATTAACCCCAATATAATAATTATTAGGTAGGTTTATTGTAACCATAATTTACAATGTAAAAGAGGGATAACACATTGAAAGGATGGACCACACTGATTGGTCATTAGCTGTTTATACAAAAACTGTTGTCTTATTTACTTTGGAATGTCACGTACATTAAAAATATTAAGATATAGAAATAATAAAATGTTGTAATGAAGTATGCATTTTTAACAAAATTTCTGTACTCACTAGAAGCTGTGTTCTCATCAAATCCAGCGGCATTGGAATCAATGGTTGGAGCTATATCGGCTGAATAATGCATAATAATAAAAGCAATGTAGTAGGGTATACTTAACACGAACCTTAGTTAAAATGCATTATTATTGTTGGCGTTGTTTATTTTAGGCTAGGAGCTCACGACAACTTTATTTATAGGGGACGCGGTGCGTTTTTCAAAGTGGAGGGGCTGAGCCATAAGTGGGGGGGGGGGCGCTGAACAGGCTAAAAATCACAAATGTATGGTCATTTTTCCGTTTTTGTAAACGTTTGCTAACAAAAGTGTGGGTGGGGGCTGCAGCCCCCAAGCCCCCCCCCCCCCCCCCCCCCCCCGGCTCCGCGGCCCTTGATACACAGTGTTTCAAAATGTTTGAATGTGTCTAGACTAAACATTATCAATCGTAGTTTTTTCCCCATTCATTAAATAAAATGATTATGTTGATCTCCTACTTACTAAGATTTGTAACTATGTACGTCGTTGTCCTTGAAATTGTACTGGGCATTGTCTTCGTCGTTGTACTTGGCGTTGATTTTGACGTTGTACTTGGCGTTGATTTTGACGTTGTAATTGGCGCTGTTTTGACGTTGTACTTGGCGTTGATTTTGACGTTGTACTTGGCTCTGTTTTTGACGTTGTACTTGGCGTTGATTTTGACGTTGAACTTGGCGTTCCATTGGACGTTGTCTTCAGCGTTGTACTGGGCGTTGTCATTGGGGTAGTAATTATTGCATTCGTATCAGTGAAAGACAGAAGGTGGATGGTTATATTATGGACGTCAACACTTACTGTGATCTGTAAACAAAAGATATAAGAAAAAAATAAAAACTATTTAGAAAAAGTTGTATTAATACACTGTTTCGTATGAAGTTAAAATTATATTTCAGTGTATTTATTGTTTAAATAACAATTGAACCCCAAAACCCTTGATATCGTTATTTATTCAATTTTGTAAAAACATAAATTCAAAAAAATATATACGTTGTTAATTGCTAATACTAAGTATACAAGAAAATTTCAACATATAAAAGGAGTCATATCGCAGTGATCTGTTGTAAAACAATCGTATTACCAATATATGTCGTTCTTGCATTTCTGAAGGAAAACGCGTACAGATCCTATTTGGTCTGTCATTATTTTCAAAAGTTGTAATGTTTTGTCCTAATTGTCCACATCTGAACCTGCGGCATAGGATATTGTTGCAGATGGAGACTAGAGAAATATCGTAGCTTGTTACTGTACAGTTATAGATATTACCTGTATGGATCAACATGAAAACAATTGGAAAGTATAATGCAAGGATTAGTATGAAACTATCAAAGAATTTATTATCGATTCCATGCTCTAGCGACAATTTCTACGCTATAAAATCCATTAATTGATCGACTATTCAATTTCAACCCCGGACCTAATACAATGGCCTAATGTAAACCTAGCTCTAAACATACCATGAATACAAGTTTACATTTAAAATGTTAATACTTACCCTAGATTATTGAAGAAAGACTTGAACAATAATTATTAATATCATGTCCCCAATTTGTCTTTTGGAAATAAAAGCAATAAAATATATTCACGTTATAGAAGGGGGAGAAAATACTAAAAAGCTTAAAGGCCTACGCACAGGAAATGGAAGGAGAGCTACGGCATCTACATTTAAAGTATTGGAAACTTATTAAATAATTATTTCTTATTGTTTAGAAATATGCAGTTATACATTTTAATAATGCTTGAAATATAATTTTTTAGGACCTTCTGGTTTATCATGTTTAAAAAGCCAACGTCCCAATAATATAATGGGTGGTAAATTGTTATTTGCCATATTTCGTTCTTCAGTTTAGGTCAGTAATAAATTAATTCATACCGCTATTCAGGACACAATCGGATCCACCTGATGACGTCACAACTTCAATAAAATACGTGGTTTTAAAAGGAAAGAAAATTGAAATTCGTGTTACATGCATTGATATCTGAAGAGTTACAAGAATTACATTTTCAATAGACTAAGATATAGGGCCTGTCCATGATATCACCTAATACACAAAATTAAATGTATAACTTATAATGATAACGCTATTCAGCTAGGAAAAATAGAGTATCAGAAAAGAGTTCGTCCGTGTGCCATGTTATCATCTCATTCAATTCATGACTAACACAATACTCCTTCTGGTATAATGGTAGACATAGGAGATGTATCCCAAACTTTCCACTAACCAAACATAATCATGATTAGTATCTGAAATCGTACCAAACACAATTTGATAAAACATTTAAAATGCACTTTTATTTCGTGTCAGCCATGAAATTTGTAATTTTATTTTTTATTTATACCCCCGTCACACTGAGCTCGTTCCTACTACGTCCTTGCAAATTTTGCCGAACGGGCATAGTCTGTGTGTAAACTGAGTGGACGTAGTAAAAACTTCGTACGATCTGTTTACGAACTTCATGGACTAGCTCGGTCGGATTTTCAAAAAGTGTTTAAAAAAATCGGGCGCCCTTCTCGTCCTAAAATTTAACGGGGTGGCAACGTACCTGAAACGAGATGGACGTACTACAAACGAAATTGCCGTACTTAAATCGTTCTAAAGATGTGCTAGGACGTCTAACAAACGAGCATTGTATATTCATTATCAGCTTGAAGTTACGAAGACGCATGAGGTCTGGCAAAAACGGGCTAGGGTTTTTTTTATGGAAAATGGGCACGCATTTGCGTTCAACGAGTTCTAGCCACGGATAATGACGAAGTACGAACGAGATGAACTTTCTGGAGGCCGTTTGGTCGACGTAAGAACGAGTAAGAACGGATTTTAACGGATTAAAAACGACCCAGAACTAGTTAGGTCGGGACGAAACGCAACGGAAACGAGTTGGAACTGATTAAGAACGGATTGCAACTAACTGGGGACGGGTTTGAATTGTTTCAGACGGGCTCTGCTTCGTGGAAACCGTCATTATCACCCGATTTTAACTAGATACAAACGGACTGCAGACGAGGCAGAGACGTGATGGACGTATTGAGGACTGTACACGAACGTTGTTCATCTTAATCCAGAAATAATTAGGTCAAATATACGCGTTCTTTTCGGACCAATGGCCGTTTTTCGTATTTATTCTAAAAGTTGTGAGATTTCTGTAATTGTAACAATTAATGTGTGGCAATTAAACAGCTGATCTATTCGCTTATACTACTATCACACTGAACAATTTCTTACCATGTTATTGAAATTATTGCAGAACGTGCTTAATCTATGTACACACGGAGTGGACGTACTTGAGACCTATTTCAATCTGCTCAGGACTTTATAGCACGGGCTTGGATAGCAATACGTTTCAATTTTTTAAACAGAACGGCTTCTCATAATTCCCGTCACACTGAGCTAGTTCTCACTGCGTTTTAGGTAGTTCTTGGTGAACTGGCTCAATCTGTTTACACACGGACCGTACGTAGTACAGACCTTTTAGAATCTAGTACAGACCGTACAATCTGTTACGAACTTGGCGAACGGGCCCGAACGGAGAGAACGGAAAGGCATTCCGATTTTTTTTAACATGTTAAAAAAAATCGTACTGGCTTCAAGTTCTAAAATTAAACGTAGTGACAACGTTCCTTAAACGGGTAGGACTTACTCTGAACGAGAAGGACGTACTACGAACATGGTACCTAACTTTTATCATGCTGCGCATAGGCACTTTTAGTGACGGTTTGGACGTGCTACGAACGGTATAGAGTGAACGAGCCGTTTACTCGGTCTGAACTGGATAACAACGTATTGCGGAGGCGATATAGACGGAATTGACGTAACGAGAACTATTTATGAACTGCCTAGTATCGTATTCAAGAAATTATTTTTCAAAGTTATAAGTTCCAACCCGACCAAAGCCCGTTCAGCAATTTTTTAAAGAACGGGCAAGAACGTTATTAATAGAACGTTGTAGAACGACCTCAGTGTGACGGCCCCCTTTAGTGTTTAATGCAGGATTTACTTCATTTAAGAAGTTACATTATTTATTATTTTCCTATGTCTAGAAAGCGAAAGCGAAAATGTCATTTACAAATACTAAATAGGCCTACCAATACTTGTGAGAAGATGCACAGTCTGTGACGTAATGTCAATCATTTTATTCCCATCTACAGTTTCAGAAGGACTGATCTCCATATGTTGGTTGTCTGCGAATACTAAGAACCAGGGACCTTGGAACCCGTCAACATCATCTACATCCGTTCTTCTACTTCTAATACCCCTAGCTCTTGACAGAAGACCACGTGACCCTGATGACGTCACGTTTGATGGGTTCGTAAAATTCCACGAGTATTTTCCATCCATCGAGCCCCCATTGCATATCATATCAAAACGACTGGAAATGGGTATCGTGTAGTCTGTAGTAGAGCGTAGGGGTGTAAACATTGTGTAAACAATGATTGAGAATGGTAATAGTGTATTTCTTATGTATAATAACTAACTGTAGGACTATGAGGGCCTACCATATTAAAGACTAATTACACACAATTTACTACAACGATTAAAACCTGTTCGAGCGTGTCAAATGTAGATATATAAATAATATATTATCAGATGATGTTGGTAGCTGTGGTAAGATTCAAACTTTTATCTTTTGAATTGAAGGAAAGTCGGATTACCACGGCATTTCAAAATTTCAAACATACGATATAGGGGAGACTGGGGTAATTATGGCCCCCTTTTTCACATTTCCTATTACTACCATTAAATGGAAAGTCCAATGATATTCTAATTATGTAAAAATGCAGTCAATCTATATACCTATAATATACAAAAGAAAGTATAAACCTGCTACTTCTCATTTGCATATTAATTACCAATATGTTAACAACTTTGGGGGGCCATAATTACCCCACGGGTTGGGGGTATTTATGACCCCTATTGTAATGACTGTATGAATTCAAAGATAAAATGCTAATTAATGATGGTAACGTATAATAAATGTTGTTGGGTATTCCTAATACACTTATCAACCACTAACAATGATTTAGTCAATAATTGGTTCAGCCAAAATGTTGAAATTTTGCAATCAAAGCAACACATATATTTTTGTACGAAATCGTACAAGTTGATGTCCCCATCTACGCTTATCTGCGCTTATACACTGTTTGTGCATTGGGGGCCATAATTACCCCAAATGACATTTTCAATTTGATCCCCCTTTACAGCTCTACTATTGAAGATATTCAGGCGGAAGTCTTTCTGTTGTGTTTTTTACGTCCTATTGTTTCAGTTTCAATCAAAATTTCATCTTAAATGATTTTGATTAATGATATCACACCCCACATAAAAAAGCAGACTTGCCACTTTCCGACGAACAGAATTGTAATTGCCGTACATTTTAGGCTCCCCTAAGCACAAAATTTCATGTAAATGGCTTATTTTTCTCATATGATAGTAGGAAAAGTTTAGCTAGGCATGTGTAAAAATTAAATTATCATTGTGTAATGCAGCAAAGAATAATTTATAAGCTCTCAAAGACAAAGGGGCCATAATTACCCCAGTCTCCCCTATGAGTAGAATTACTAAAAAAAAAATTGAAATAACAGCACGTAAATGTGATTTGTAAAGGTGTATTTTGTTTAATTTGCCAATATTCAGATCAACCCAACCTACACTACACACACTCACACACACACATACACACACACCCACACACACTAACATACACACTCACACACAAGCACTCATCCTCACCCCTCACCGACACAACACCTTCACACACTCACACACAAACGCACACATACACACACACCCTATCATACCTCTCACACCCCTCACACACCCACATATACACACCCACATACACACACCCACAAACCTCCACACCCCACATTCCTACCCTCTTATGCATACACCCACGTACACCAACACAAACTCATGCCCAACCAACCCCCCATAAAAAAAACAAAAAACAAAAACAACAACAACAACAACAACAACAACAAGAACAAACAAACAACAAACAAAACAAAAAAACATTTTCTCACCCACACATTCACATTTACGTTCAAAACTAGATGGATATATTGTACACTTTTTTCATTCTATAGAAAATCTATTGCATTGATACATAAATTATATTCTTTCTAAGTAAATTTGAAAAGTTCATTTTTACTCTACTAAAAAAATGATATGAAATAAAGGAAGACCCTAAAAGCCTTACACATGCACACCCAAGTTTCATTCTGAAAAAACAGTAAAAATTTGGCTACACATGTATTGTGAGCGATTTTTTATTACTTCTCTTTTTTTTTTTCTTCTCTTCTTTTTTTCCTTTAACTTTTTTTTTTCTTTCTATTTTTATTTAATTCATGATTTATTTGTTTCATTAGATTGATTTTTATACATTTCGATTATAAATATTTTGCCAGGGCGCAGATCCCACCAAAAAGAAAAAAACACAGAGTCAATCACAATGTGTGCACACTGTGGAAATGTGTGCACACTGTGGAAACATTGTGAGAAAAAAAAGATGTCCAAATTCGCACAGTCGACTCTGTGACACAGTGTCCGGGTCCTTCATCATATGACGCTTGTGTGGATTTGGCTCTTTTTCACAGTGCCGATATTGGGAAAAGTACCGCACAATGTGACCACAATGTGCCACAGTGTGCTCACATTGTGTTCACACTGTGTTCTTTTTGATGCCGTGAATAGAAAGGGATCAGGTTGTAAGTTGAACTGCTTCATACGCATATCACATATTATTTACCCATTGAGCAAGAGTCACAGGTTTCATCCTCTGGACAGAAGCAGTAAGAAATTACATCCGAGTTTGATGGTGCGGTGACGTTACACAACAAAGGTAACGATGTACCTGTAAGACAAAATGAAGATTTTACAAAGGGACTAAATCCACTTTAGTTCATTCTTCATAAATCAACGCTTTTTATTTCACACAAATCTATGTTTCCATTCAGAAAGTAAATAACAATTTAAAAAATCCTGCAGATGTCTTTTATTTTATATAATTTTATATAGACTATCATTTTTATGGATTCAGCCCCTTTTGCATGAAAACTAATTTCACTTTGTTGCTATGTCAGGCAAAGGTACTACATGTAACTAGTAAATATAAGAGTAAATTATTTTAACATCTAGGCTGACAATAGGAAGGGTAGGGGAAGAGAAAAAGTATTATTATATTCATGCTAAATTTTGTGTAAAGGCCCTACAGCTATTAATCCAAAAATATATAAAACAAAATCAAATAAAATAAAAGACATCTGCAGAATTTTTTTAACTGTCATGTTTGTTACTAATATTGATGACCCTCAAACATAGTGGAAGAACTTTCTAAATGGAAACATACATTTGGGTGAAATAAGAAAACATTGATTTGTGAAGAATGAGCAAAAGTGGATTTAGTCCCTTTTGCATCAAAAGTGTTTGGGATTTAGTCCTTTTTACATGAAAACGTAAATTTCATGCCCATTTTTAATAATATTCTTGAAACTTTTTGGAGTTAGACTGGAGTCAGTGTGATGCACATGGTGAATGTCTACTTAAACAAGTAAAAAATGCCAAATGATAGAAAATGGATTTAGTCCCTTTTGCATGTAAGCTCTCCAAATCTTGTCTTATGAATATAATTTATTTAATGGTTATATCATTCACTTTGGGGGATAAAGTAGTAAACAAGTAAACAAATCATAGAAGCAAGCTCTTGTGTTGGAACGTCTAGGTTGTAGTGTTAGTGATAAATGAACTTGGATTTGATTAGCTTTTATTTTTCTTCTTTAGTGTTTTGTGAGTAAGCCTAACATCAAATCTCCGTATAATAAATTTTCCAATTAATTTTTTTTCTTCTTCTTCTTCCCCCCCCCCCCTATATTTTAAAGAAATTACACTATTCTCTGGTATTAAAGGCAAAATGTATCACATAATATTATTGACCCACGGTATGTATGTGACAAACAACACTATTGTCGTAAATTATACGCTCAGGGCAATATATAATTATGTTAGTCAGGTAATTTCATATGTACTCCCCAGATGTGAAAGTGGCATTATTTAGAGCTTATTGTACTCCTTTATACACAGCACACTTGTGGTGTAACTTTTAAAAAGGTAGTATGCACAAGATTACTGTGGCATATAATGATGCCATCAGATTGCTTCTAAGGATACCAAGATATTTTATTGCGAGTCAAATGTTTGCTGAGTTGAATGTTCCAGCCTGTCAGGCAGTAATGAGAAATCTAATGTTTAAATTCATTAGGAGGGTAGACAACTCTCTTAATTCTATTATAAATGTTCTAGTAAATCCAATGCATAGTAGCGTAAAGTACTTATCAGACATGTGGAAATTTTGGCTTCAGAGCCTTATGACAAATGACAGGAACCAATGAAGAGAACTTATGCATGATAATATTAATCGTATACCTTTATTGTAGATGTATGTACCTTTCCGTTGTTATTTACCTTTTTTTCACTCTCCTTTCTAGTAGTATTTTAGTTTTTTTTGTTTGTATTGAATGTTTGTTACATGTGTTTTGTAAACTTGATATGGACCTCTGCTTGGTGCAGTTGAGTCTTGAATAAAGTTTTGAATTGAAAATGAAATTAGCTTGTTTGTACAGATGATCTGTTTTCTAGAAAGAAAAAAAAGAAGTGTTACAAAAGCATAATAAAAGAAATAAGAGTTAAAACAGTACAATATAGTTTTTACAAAAGCGGAACAAAAATATAATAGTTTAAACATTTTGAAAATTGCAGCAACATTATAGGAACACCGTCAGAACAAAATGTTTCCGAACAACATACAGCTGGGGAAAAATATTAGAACGAGTTCTTTCATCAAAAGGTCTAGTGGGTGTGTTTCTCGCAATGTCTGGTAAGAAAACATAATAAACACGAGACTGTTTCTATTCAATATTCAAAAATTATGTCAATGACATGTGAGCATAGGTCTTTCGTAACAAATGTAAACATCATGAACATAATAATAATAATAATAATTCAATATTTATATAGCGCCTATCAAAAAATTTCTCTAAGCGCTTTACATTTAAAAAAAAAATACTTAGGTAACTTAACTACTGCTTAATTAACTTAAATAACTTAGCTACTGCTTAATCAACAACTTAATAACTTAAACATTGCTCAATTAAACTTAAATACTTTAACTACTGCTTAATCAACTAAAAAACTAAACTAACATTACCGCCTAACTTGTAAATAATTTATGTACCAAGCTTAACTACGGGTTGTGAAAATAACTCCATGAATTCGAACATTGCTTTACTGATAAGGCTTCATTATTATTTACAGAAAAAGATGGGTCTTGAGTGCTGCCTTAAAAGATGTGAGAGTAGAATGATTTCTTAAACTGGTAAATGATTTTCTTGTCAAGAAGATATATGTAGAGAGCTTGGTGTAATAATATTTTCCCGAGCTGTATTTAGCCTACCCTTTACGTCCCATCAACGGATCAAGATGGGCATCGCAGTGCATGCGCTTACTGAGATTAAGCACTTTATACAAGAACAAACACTAGAGTATACAAAATTTAAACTCAGATTAAAAGATCAAAATCATTTTTTTACCTGCACATATTTCTGGAAAATGAAAAGCTGCAATAATGACTGAAATTGCAACGTAAAAAGCCAATTGGTAGCTCCCTAGATCCATTGTATTGCTGTAACGTGAGAAGCAAATTATAAGTTCTGAAGAATCCTCACACTCACGATAAAATGAGACGACAGAATTATATACAATGTATTCAGCATATAGTGTATTGTAGTTGTGATTCTCGGTTTTCCTTCTACAATTACTAAGTAATAGCAATAGGAATTTAAACAAAAATGATATTTTAGTCACACGTCTATACAAACATTGTTGGCCTTATGTTTGCATTGTATTTTGTCACGGTATGGAGACAATGGTCATGCCTTAAGATCATGTTATACCGAGTGAGTCAAAAAAAAAACTTTACACCTAGAAAAATGTCAATAAAAAGAAAACCAATTAATAAACCCTAAATTATTTTACATATTCTGTAAGAGTAACTCCTCCCGCATCTTCTGGTACCATTTTTGTGTGGTATGTCTTTACGCTTGGATGAACACCACGCATTGTGTGCGAACATGCAAATTTCGAATTGTGCCAGGGTGGGGATGAAATTGAAACAACAAAAGCTGACAAAAAAGCAACTCCATCATGAATAAAATAGCATAACTTTTTTTTTTAAATGTCTTCCGCTTAATAACTTGGCAGAGGTGTTGTTACACATATTGACTACATTTTGTGTGAAAATGAGATAAATCTGTAGAGTCAGGCATGAGTGAGCACACGTCAAAGACAAAATAATCTCTTTTCAAGAGTATTAGGAGGCCTTTTTAAGTCTGTCAGTGGCAATTTACTCTTTGATGTGTACTCATTCGTGCATTACTTGACGAGTCAATCTAAATTTCATACAAAATGTAGTCAATATGTGTAACAACACCTCTGCGAAGTTATTAAGCGGAAGACATTTTTGTTAAAAAGTTATGGTATGTTATTCATGATGGAGTTGCTTTTTTGTTAGCTTTTGTTGTTTCAATTTCATCCCCACCCTGGCACAATTCGAAATTTGCATGTTCGCAAACAATGCGTCGTGTTCATCCAAGCGTAAAGACATACCACACAAAAATGGTACCAGAAGATGCGGGAGGAGTTACTCTTTCAGAATATGTAAAATAATTTAGGGTTCATAAATTGGTTTTCTTTTTATTGACATTTTCCTAGGTGTAAAGTTTTTTTTGACTCACTCGGTATAGGCAGTGGTTTATAATCAATACTGGCTTTATTCAAAGAGGAACAAGAGTTGTTGCATTTAATGCTAAAACTGAGCGAAAATTAATGAACAAAAGATTACTCTGCGTTATTTCTCCATCTCTCTTTCTCTCTCCTTCTCTCACACGAACACACATACACACCCTTTCTTGTTTCTGTTCTTATTCCTCCTACATGCATATTCACACCAGTTCCCCTATACACACATCAAAAACACAGGCACATACTTATACCCTAGGAGCCAAGGGCCGTTAATCAGCATTTTTGCTGGGGAAGGTTTGAAGGTTCTATCTAGAGTAAAATTTTGCGCTGATTCCAAAAATGTCCCTCTTACTGACCGTACCCATGACATTTCGGCCATTTTGGCCAATTTTTGTCCAAAAATGACCATTTTGGTCACTTGTGGGTCAGGTATTTTATTTCTATAATTTTTGCCGATAAATGGGATTTTAAAATCTATCTGATGTAAAAATGTGCGCTGATTTCTAGAAAAAAGTGGTTTTATTGACTCGGTGGGTCATTAAAGGGGTCATTTTGGTCAATTTCGGCCAAAAATTGTCATTTTTATCATTTTGGGGGCCAAAATTAGACCAAAATGACCATCAGAAGTCAACCAGTGATGGTCTTCACCCACCCCCAAACCATTCTAAAAAACTTCTTGGGTCTAAAAACAATACTCCCATACCATTTCCTAAAATTTTTGGACAGCCTGGTCATTTAGGCCAGTTTGACCGAAAGTGACCATTTTGCCATTTTGCAGGATTTTGCTATACAGGCTATGTATTCACATGTATTTAGTGTATACACGTGTATATATGATGATGTATTATCCTTTCGTTCAACTATCATTTCACCAAAAGAGTTGACTAGTGGTGGAGAAGTGGCAACCAATTGATGCTGATTTAATAGAGGTCTTATTCAACCTACCCATAAGGTTCTGGTCACTTATTGGTCACTATATTGCCGAAGGTTGACATTAGCCCAAATGAATAAAAAATAACGATTTACAATAAATAAGTGCCTAAAACATAGTTTAGACTGTGGTCTCTAAGCACTTAACAGACATTTTTTTATCATCTCGGTCATCAGAAACAGATTTACTCTCCGCACACAATATGTCACTTTCTCCACTCTCCTACTAGCATGCTGACCATGAACTATAAAAAGAACCCCCCAAAAAATGTTTGATATTTGCTTTCACAACAAAAGGCATGCACAAATAGTGACGAGCCTGAAAATCTTGGTATTTCTGTGATTTAATCGTTGTAATGTCCACTGTGGCGGTTCTTACCACTTTTGACCCGCACTGACCATTTCTATATGCAAATGGTCAATGTGGGCTAAAATTGCAACAACCGCCAAAGTGTATACAGTAATTCATATTATTTAGTCTACAATAGCACTAATTGTATTGATTTCAAATGTTGTTAATGTCAATCCGCGTTAAACTGATATTTGTCGCACACATTAAGTCTGGTCATTTTGGCCACTTTTGGGTCAAAAGTTAAGCAATAATTTAATGTCATTTTTTAATTTTATTTTAATACAATTTCAATCACTCGGTCTGTATTGTAAATTGTATGCAAAGAATAAAAATTGTAAACGCGCATGATCGGTGTAAGCAAAACACAGAAAGACCCAAGCTGACCAGTAATTATATGATTTCCATAGCAACATGAAATCTAGATAGTGATATAATTAAATTTTCATATAACTATATAATTGTTATATCTGCATGATCTTTGTTTGACGATTTGAAATATCCCCAAGGAATATAATAATTAAAGAAGAATGGTCATTAAATGTCATCTATGACTTAACCATTATAACAATGGCGTTTTCATGTTTGCTAGATATGTGTCCTGAGCGAGTCCAGTATTATAAACCAACATGACCAATGTCCTCATTTCCTTTCTATCGGAAAACATTTCAACTAGGGTTGGAGAAGTCATGTCCTCTTGAATCTTATCGTTCGTGGATAAACATATTGAAGTCTTCTTGTAATGTGAAGAGGCAAATGAGAGCTACAGATATTTTGGTCAAGATCTTGAAGGAATGTCCAGTCATCTCCTGGAAGAAAGTGTCTATAACTCCGTCATGGTTGTCTTTGATCATCTTCTGAAGCAACTAGGTGTGACGAACATGAGTTGTAAATCCAAGTTTGGGATGAATGAGTGGACATGGTTGACTCTGTGTTTACAGTTCAGTAGAGCTGTGAGACACATGTTGAATGCTGTTCACATTCATGACAGGAAAAACAATCAATTCTTCTTTGAAGCGAACTGCCACATTAAGCATGCCACTTATATATTGGTCCTGTACAGGGATACCACTCGTCCTGGAATAATACATGGATTGTCTGTTTCCTGCTTTCGGACGACAATCATTTCATCCTTCCACCCAAAATCAGGGATTAACAAGAAATTCCATTTACAGTCAGCTCTCTTTAGAGTGGTCTTGATCCACAGCCATGAACTTAGTAGGTCCATAAGGACAAGAAGTTCCATGGAGACTTGAAAAGTGGCAAGATATTGACATCAGAGTGTGTTCACTTGAAGAGTCTTTGACCAATAACACTGAACTGTGGCTTTCCTAGCAGAAGATAAAGATGCCTGGGTGATGTGAAGAAAGACATGCTAAACCTCTTGCAATGGACAACTCATTCCTTCTGGGAATAATACCCTTCAATGTTAGAAAGACCCTTGCTTATAATTTAACGTGAAGGATTCTGCCAAGTCCAAAAAGATGACTGACCTAAATCGATGGCTTTCTAGCCTGCTCTCTGATTTAGTAGAGATTTGGTATTCGAGATGCCTGTAGCAGCGATGATGATGAGGTGTCCACGGATTGGTCAACTAGCTGCCTTGCAAACGAATCGATGACAACTTCTAAGACACGATAAGCCATCTCGTATAAGTTGTTCGCACTTATTTCAGGATGAGTTGGTATCGCATAGTTACAGGACCACAGATAGTGATACTATGGTCACAATAATGGCATGCATAATAATATATGTGGCAGTTCTCATCAAAGAAGACGTTGTTTCTCCAATAAGAATGTAAATGATCAACATGATTCTCGCGGCTCTAATGACTAAGTAATAATGTCAACCAACGTCCTCGCATTTATCATAAGCACATTAAACACTTTAATGCCAGCCGGGCGTCTAGGATTAAACGATCAATGACAACTTGAAGAAGTTGTAGGCAGCTTCTTCCATCCTTTCCAGGAGATGGAGATGACCCACTAGACATCCTTTGCAAGATGCTTGACCAATATTTTGTGGCTCTCATTTACCCTTAACAGTTACATAATTCATATAGTTGCCATTTTAATTAATTAGTTCCAGGAGGATATGTATTTCTCCTCACCTGCGGTTGAAATGCTTTCCTGAGAGGAAAGGCATATTGCTGGAGCCTTGGTTAAGGACACGTGGACTCGGCTCAATGACACATGTCAAGCAACATAATACTGGCTTGCTAAAGATGGTCAAGTATGTGAAGTCCGTTGTAAATACATTTTCATGACATTGACTTCTTGTCAATTGTGGAATACTTTTCCATCAATTTCGTCATACAGAGTCACGGGACATGTGTATTTGAAGTCATATGCAACATAAATCAATTATACTAGAATTCATATTTGCTTAATGGAAACTACATCCTATATGGTCATGCTTGATTAGTATGATCAGCTTGGAATTTACTCTTACTGTGATGTGCTTATAACATCATGGTGATAACACGATTGTTCTTCTTTATATACAAATGTACAATATACGTTTAGTGATTGAAATCTTATTCTATTTAGAAGTTTAAAAATGACACAAAATTAGTGCTTATGTAACCTTGACCAAAAAGCGGCCAAAGTGGCCAGAAATTTTTGAGTGGGGAAAACAAGAAGTTTTAACGGGGCTTAAAATCTACAAACATTAAACTCAATTCAAGAATCGCGTTATAGACTAAATGGTAAATTACTTGCATCCACTTTAGCGGTTGTTACCATTTTGACCCACACTGACCATTTGCATATAGGAATGGTCAGTGCGGATAAAAATGGTAAGAACCGCCAGTGGACATTACAATGATTAAATCACAGTAAATACCACAGATTTTCAGGCTTGTCATATTTGTGCATGCCTTTTGTTGTGAAAGCAAATATCAAACTTTTTTTTTTCTTTTAATAGTTCATGGTCAGCATGCTAAGTAGGGAGTGGAGAATGTGCATATATTGTGTGCGGGGTAAATCTGTTTCTACATATATACACGTGTATACACTAATACACGTAATACATAGGCCTGTATAGCAAAATCCTGCAAAATGGCAAAATGGTCACTTTTCGGTCAAACTGCCTAAATGACCAGGGGCTGTCCAAATATTTAGGAAAATGCGATGGGGAGTATTGTTTTAGACCCAAGGAAGTTTTTGAAATGGTTTGGGGGTGGGAAGACCCATCACTTGGTTGACTCTGATGGGTCATTTTGAGTCTAATTTTGGCCCCAAAAATGATAAAAATTACAATTTTTGGTCGAAATTGACCAAAATGACCCCTTTAATGACCCACGCGCAGTCAATAAACCACTTTTTCTAGAATCAGCGCACTATTTTTACATCAGATAGGTTTTAAAAATCCCATTTACTGGCAAAAATTATAGAAATAAAATACCCTTGACCACAAGTGACCAAAATGGTCATTTTTGGACAAAATTGGCCAAAATGGCCAAGTGTCATGCGATACGGTCAGTAAGAGGGACATTTTGGAATCAGCGCAAAATTTTACTCTAGTTAGGACCTTTCAAACCTTCCCCACAAAAAGCTGTATTAAAGCCCTTGGCTCCTAGGGTATTACTCTCACTCAAGGTGGCTGTTTGACTCATCTTCTTCATAGTCCCCCCCCCCCTCTCTCTCTCTCTCTCTCTCTCTCTCTCTCTCTCTCCCCCTCCCTCTTTATCTCTCAGGCTCCCCCCCTCTCTCTCTCTCTCTCTCTCTCTATCAGACTTCGTTAATTTTCATATCTTCTATTACCTTATTTCACACAGGGTTAACCATTTCTATTGCAGTTCCCTGCCCCCCTTCATCATGTTCATTGAGTCGTCAGTCGTATTTTTGACGGACATCTTCCTCTTTTCAACATTGCCAAACAATAGTGACAGGCAATGCGGACTCGGTCATGCATTATAGCTTGACGTAAAAGGGGAGGGGTAGTGGAACTGAAAGCAACTAAAAATGCAAAGTTGTTACATGTATGTATAATGTGCTTCGTAATATTCAAACAAGTTTGTTGTATAGCCATGACAATAATTATTAATGAGTGCTGAATTAAGAAATGCAGTATCATCGTGCAATAACAACAATGGCAGAGCTTATGAAAGTGTGATGATGATGATCATGATCATGATCATGATACTTTTGGCCTATATAAACCCTCCCATATTTTCATTTCGTATTCTTTTTCATATTTTGCACATTAACAAATGCATCAGATTCATTTTGCTTCTTTGGTAGCATCATTTTTTCGTACATAGTTCTCTTTTTCTTTTAAAGTGACACCTTAGATCTTTGGTCGTGTACAACGCGAGGTCGATGGTCTGTACTCCATCTCAGATGTAAGAGTATGTCGCCATCTACGTTTCCTGACCGAACTATCATAAATCGACTTTGACTTCTTTTGCAGTGGTGGATCCAGGATTTCATGACATGGAGGAGAGCAATTTTGACCGTCGTGATGTGAGCGAAAATCGAGTATAGGCCCTACCTTTTTTGCTGGCCCGCGTCGTAACTTGAAATTCTTGTGGGTGAACCAAAATCCAAAATTCCGGTTGGAGTATGTGTGTAGAGGGGAGCAGGTGTAAATATGCATGTAAGCGGAATA
The DNA here is from genome assembly GCA_940671915.1 of Paracentrotus lividus. NCBI lineage: Eukaryota > Metazoa > Echinodermata > Echinoidea > Camarodonta > Echinidae > Paracentrotus > Paracentrotus lividus. The sequence goes on from CALNVZ010003429.1 coordinate 6,042,355, forward strand.
AGAACAAACAAGAGTGTGTGTGTGTGCATGTCTCTGTGTGTGTGTGTGTGTGTGTGTGTGTGTGTGTGTGTGTTGTGTTTACAGTCAGTAGTCTTGCGACAACGAGACATCAACGCGACCCTCGCGAATGGAAAATCTCATGACGTTGGACTTTCTCACGAACCGGGAGACTCAGGAGATTTCGCAGCGACGCGACGTCTCCGCGACTACAGAGACCACAGACCCAAACTAGTCGCGATTGAACCTGTCTGATGGCTAGTGAGATACCAGCTACAACCGTACGACATACCTTCACAAACCACTTTTGTTTTCAAATCCTTTGTAGTTTTAGATTCGATAATGGACCTTTCAAAATTTGTTTCGGTCTAAAAAATAAAATGAATATTATCCAAAATGTCCGAATTCAGCTCCTCGTTTTTGATCATCACGAGCAAAAATAAGTGTCACAATAATTAATTGTAATATAATTTAAATAAGATATGACCTCGAACATTATTTGACAGCCTGTTCAGATTGAGAGGTGTGGACTTTAGCAGATCTGGACTTTAGACAACATTATATGTCTTTTACACTGGTGCATGAATTTTAATGTTTAGTTATTGTGAAAACAAAGTGCATTGAAATCGGGAAGGAAGTTTATTTGGTTCATGCATGTTTTGATCGGGTTTCTAAGGGAACATTTCCGGGGTAATATATTCATTCGAGGGCGAAACGAAAACCTGTTTTTGTTTGAATCATCAATTCCAATGCTTTGTTTTATACTACCCGCACTCAGCCTAAGTTGTGGAGAAATGTTTTATCCCAATAAAGGTGGTATCTCACTTCGCAAAAACGTCTCCGAGACTTGGACACTCGGAGGCGTCTCCGATATTTTTTTGTCCATCTCGGAGAGGTCTCGGAAAAGTCTCCGTGAGGTAAAAAAAATGTCACATATTTTCCCTCGGCCCATGAGACGTCACGGAGACTCATAAAACGTCGCGGAGATTCAGGAGATGTCTCTGAGATGCGCTTGGGACGTCTCCGAGTCGGCTCCGCGACTAGATTCCAAACCGTCTCAAATCATAGTTTCAAACCTCTCCCAAACAAGTCACAAACACTTGTTATGGCGCGTGAGATACCACAAAGTGTAGAAAAATATCGGGACGGTAGGCTTAGGCAATTAATGACTTTGGTGTGTTATAATGCTTTTGCAGACATCGATTAACTTCCATTGTTTCTACTGATTAAACTAAAATGTATTCAGAAAAGAACGTGATGGCAAATACACTTACTGTCCTAACAGCCCTTCTATTTTACTTTTTTTTTTTCTTTCCAATCCTATTCCGGAAATAAAAAAAAGAATATGCCTACAATGTCTTTCAATCATAAACGATGATTATTAGGGAGAAATATCTTGGCGCTGATCCAGCCCCCCCCCCATCCCAGTAAAAAAAAAAAGAATAAATAAAGGGGGAGGGAAAAGGGGACGAAAAAAATGGATTACCCAATGTAACATTACCCTTATGGCCGATACATCATGACTTTTTTGTTTGCCGAAGGCGGAAAACAAAATTTAAAACCGACAATGCAATTTCTTTTTTCTTCGATGTCCTCAGCTGATACGCCTTGAATATACTTTTGTATTTTTTTTTACATTCAGAGCTATACGCAATTCAGTATTGAAAATTATTATAATACTATATCATACGCAACGTAGACTATGGAGAAATTATGAAAAAAAAATCAGAAAAGTCATGTATATATGTTTTATTGTCCATTTAAAAAAAAAACAGATATTTTGCTGACACGATGTTATTACAAACATTTTCAAGAACATAATAAATATATTATTTATTCGTGTATATTGTATGCATGAACTCCAGTAATTTAAGCAAAATAAGCATGGAAGACAAATTCAGAAAAAAAGGAAATGTTTGGAATGAACGAAAGTTTATAGTTCACGGAATAAAAGCAAGATTTAAAGATAATAAAACATAAATGTTGGCAAGCATATAAAATAGTCTAACCTTTGATCTATAAAACTGATAATAACTCAGTAACACGTATTCTGATACCAAAGTCCTATCAAAGACTTGGCGTGGTATCAGTTTTAAATGATAATTTTATGATATTGATTATGACCGGTGAAAAATCTTTCCGACTATGGTGTATACATTAATGTGAACATAGACAAATATGTTTCTCTTTATGGAGGCTATATATTTTATATTGAATCAATAAAATCACAATATTTACATGTACGTTTCAAAAGATTAGAACAATAAAAGCAAAATCAGATACAAATTACAGGGGAAAAAATAAATATAAAAAAAATGCAATTATTATGCCTCCGTTTTTGATAATATAATGCAGCCTACAGTTATAATTATGAAAGGGTAACATAAACGATAAAACTTCTACAGGAAATGAAAACAATCCCCCTATTGATAAGTTGGCAGTCATCTTGAACTCTACGACCTGCCTTATTTTTGCTTATAGGGGGCATCATGTGAATAGAGTAATGTTCATAAATGGAGGATCATTAATGTTTTTGACTCCGGTTTCATGTTACGTTCGGTATTTAGTATTCTAAATACTATCTTAAATAATTATTATTTCATGTCCGATTCATTAGTTCACTCATTTCCACCTCTTTTAATCTTGTGATAGATAAAATGATGGTATAATATTCACAATATAAAATATATCAAATTGCACAATACAATAAACACATGAAATTAAAATGGAGGGAACAGGGGCCGACCAAGAAAATACGAAAGTTGATCAATAACAGCCTCCCTGTTAATAATATTTTTAATCGTCATTTTACGAGAAAAAATAACAACAACAGTAGGCCTAAAATACTTAGTAATATACAAAAACCATTTTTTTTTTTTAATAAGAAAAAATAATCGATTACAAAAAAAAAACTTTAAATAAACGGAGGCATGCTATTATAGCATTCATCTTTTTAAAAAAATAGATCAAATATAAATATTATTCTAGTGGTAACAAAACTCGACATGGGTGGTATTGGGTTTTGACAGACTTGTGTCAATCAGATATGATTATTTATGTTAGTGAACATCCCCATTATAGAGTGAACAGAACTAGAAGTATTTTCATTATAAGAATGATATAACAAGAAAAAAAATATAATGTAAGCCAATTCTTGTATCAAAATACACCGGCCAACAAAGGCATATTTCAGTTCTTGATGACACCGGATTGATTTGAACTTTTCTACCGCTTATAAGTTCAGCCTTCGTTTTAGTCTTTTCAAATCTCAGCCTATCGTTCTTTTTCCGGAAGGCGAACTTGTACTTCATACTTCATGGTCTCGTCATGGATATCTAAGATTATTTCAGTTCTTTCTGCATCCTCATCGCTTTGAAACTCAAGGTCCCATCCGCTCATAGTTCAGTCCTTTCTTTAAACCAGACTATACTCTCTTAATGTAAGACGAGTGGAAAGATTGAAAGGGGGATCAAAGGGAGTGAAATGGTGGACAACACCTTTTTCGAATGATACAATTTCAATCTAAAACGAGTGTGGAAGTGAATTGTTAGCTCTGTTTAGAGTGGAGTTATCCAAATAACAACTTTCACTCCTCTTAGAGTGGTTTTGCACGCAAAAACGTGTTGTCCTCCGTTTAGAAATTCAGTCCTTTATAATTAGATATTATATTTTTCGTGAAGGCGAATCTTTCGATGCATCATCCAGACCAATGACAAATACTTCAGTTCTTTTTGTTTCAGGCTCGCTCTGACCTGCCCTGCCGCCCCTCATAAGCTCATCCCTCTCTTTCTTTTTTTCAAGTCTCAGCCTTTCTTTTTCTCTCTGTAGTTCTTTCTCCGCCAGCTCGAATTGTCGGGTCGTCGTTCGTTTGATATAGCAGAGGAGTGAGGTAAGGGCAACGAAACTGGCCAGGGCGATGATGGAGAAGATGATGATAAGGGTGACGTCATCATCGAGTCCCGAGCCCGAAGATGAGGACGTGGTCGGGGTAATGGTGTTGGAAGCGGTGGTGAAGTCCATGATTCGTTGATATGAAGCTTAATGAAAGAGAGACAGACATAGAGAGAAAGAGAGTGAAAATAATCCTAATCTGAGTAAAAACCAAATAGATAATAATTATGCAATGCAATCCTTTTGGGAGGGGGCTATAATAACAGAACCTTTTGTGGGAGCGGGTGCATTATTGTGAACTTTTTTGTGTAATTTGTCTGAATATGCTAGAACTGACAGGTTTAAGTTGCCTTGCCAAAAAGGTTTATAGCATAACATTACAACGGAAACAACTTGCTTGCATACCGCGAAAGCCACAAGAATTGGCAGGCGTCTAAACAACCGTGATATATTAAAGTACGCATTATGACATTCAAAAAGTTCAAAAACTTAATTTCATTTGAAAGTTGAATTTGAAATAAGCTCTGTATAACTACATTGTTCGTCATAAAGGCATGAAAGGTGGAATATGAATTTTTTATTTTGTTTTTTAACTCATATTTTTCATTCTACCAGTCATGAGGTCAAATTGTCAACAACAAAAAACAAAAAAAAAAAGAAGCTTGTCTAACATTTCAATGCCCCCTTTTTTGCCTCCACAGTTCCAACCCCAGAAAACGAGTTTAAGATGTTTTAAAAATTGTGAATGTTCTTTGAGTTCGATTTGTTTTTATGGACATATTGGTTAGCAAGCTTTAGGTCTCTTGTCAAGGGGAGGGGTCGGAGTATAAAGGTGTGATCATGGTGATTGGTGAAAGACAAAATAAATCAAAGACACCAACCACCATTGGTAATTTCTGTTTAAATAATATTCCAGTTTTGGGGGGTTTCTTTGCCCTTTGTGTTTGGCTGAGAAGCAATACATTTTGGGAAAGATAGAAATTTCTATCGAATAAAATATGGAAAATCAATTTTAAAACTTCAGTCAAACTTTGACCCTTCCCCTAAACAAATCGATATACCTATAAGACACCTCAGATGCATTTCATGTGATTAGGAAGACGGAGCCTTGCCCCCCACCAGGTAAAAAAGGAGGGGCTACAAAATGCAGAAATGCAGAAATGGGCTGTAGGCCCTATCATTGCCTATGGGGATGGGCAACCTTTGATTTTAACATTTCCCCGAGAAGGGTGAGATAGTGTTTGAGATTAATTACCAGGTTGTGGAGTCTCTTTTACCTCCATTTTACTTCCTGTAGACTTCACAGCTGCCCAATCTCTTCCATATCAAATAAATATCATTGGACCTACCCATAGGCAAATGAATAAAATCATAATCATTTTATCAAATAATAATTTTCATTATAATTGAAGAGCTTACATGCAAAAGAGAGTAAATCCACTTTAATGACTTCAGAGGAAATGACCTTTTTTTAATCCAGATTTTGTACACGCGTCTATGGAAAAGAGAAATTACAAAATACATTTTCTTACGGTTGCAATCAACATTTAAGAAAATCCTTTTGTTCAAAGACGGGTACGTACAATGGCCTGATATCAATAACTCAATTTTCTTCAAAAGTGGAATTAGTCCAGTATATAGCATTTATAATGCGCCGACTATAATAGTAAACTATTCAGTGGCGCAGCTACATGTAATATTATTACCCGGCTATATTAGCCATAGCTGCCCCAATTAAGAGGGCTTTACGCTCTTCATATAATACTTACCAATAATCAGTAGGGTTAATTATGTTGTTGAATAAACTTTAATTCATGTTATTCAACATCAGACCAGTACCTCATAATGGCTAAAAGGGCTGGTGCAACAGCGGTAGGCTGAGGCTGTGCTGATGATTAATGATACAATCCTGACAATGGCAATTATTCCTGGTAATCACATTCACATTTAATAGGTATATCGATCCATATGCATTAATATCATGTTAAAAATCCACATCAAAGAGGCCTGGTATCCAACCATAAGCAATAATGTGTTGTATCTCTGGTTGGTTCACTGAAATAATATTGTCTAGACTATATCCCAAGTCACTGAATGAAACGGTGTGTAAATTAAAGGCATGGATTCCATGCAGTCCGAGTTTTATTATTCACAGTTGAGCAATTTTCTATTGTAGTCCCGATTGGTTCCGTATAAGGTTTTGTTTGCTCGATCTGCATAGATTTTCGAGTTGTCATAAAACTCATCTGGCCAGGGTTCAAATGACGTCATTGTCAATTCAGCTTAATCGACAAAAAAAAAAGAGAACTTTATTCTGGTCCATTGTACCCAGTAAAGACTGAGCTTTCCTTTTAAGTTTAAGTTCAATTTGACGCTATAACTATTTTAAATATCACGGTTCATCCTAAGCCTATCATCAGTTTGCCCCCTATCATTTTATGACAAATTTGGCGCCCCTTAGTTTTAGGTCGATTCGTCGCCCCTATCTAAGTCTAAAATGGTTTATTTGGCGCCCCAAAAATGAAAATGAAGTTGTCACCCCCTTCGTTTCAGGTCAATTTGGCGCCCCTAGGTTTAAGATGAATTTGGCGCCCCTTTTGTATCAGGTCAATTTGGCGCCCCCTAAGTTTAAGATCAATTTGGCGCCCCTTAGTTTAAATTCAATTAGGCGCTCCCTAAGATGTCTTTGGCACCCCTTGGTTCTATATGTTTAAAATGAATTTGGCCCCCTTAGTTTCATGTCAATTTGATGCCAGTTAAGATCAATTTGGCGCCCATCGGGTTAAGATAAATTTGGCGCCCCTCAGTTTAAGGTCAATTTGGCGCCCCCGAAATTTGTAATCGAATTGGCGGCCCCTATGTTTTAGGTCAATTTGGCGCTTTTTAGTTTAAGATCAATTTGGGGCCCCTAAGTTTATATCACTTTGGCGCCCCCTTAATTTAAGGTCAATTTGGCACCCTTGAGATCACTTTGGCGCCCCTTGGTTTAAAATAAATTTGGCGCCCCTAAGTTCAAAAGTCAGAGCCTCCCCTAAATTTAGATTTGAATTGGCGCCCCTAAGTATTGTTTTAAGGTCAGATTGGCGCCCTCGTAGTTAAAGGTCAATTTGGCCCCACCCTCCCCCCCCCCCCATTTCCCCCTTCCCCTTTAGCTTTCTCCTAGATCCCCTCCACCCCCCCTCTCTCTCTCTCTCTCTCTCTCTCTCTCTCTCTCGATCTTTCCTTTTCTTTCTCTCTCTCTCATTTTTGTTTCTTTTTCTTTTCTTTTCTTTTTTTTCTTCTTTTTTTTTCTTTCTTCCCCTTAATTTCTCCGCCCCCTGCTAGTGCTGGCCTGTTCGTAATAATACGGGATGTTACACAGTTTACAGCATACAGTCGGTCTTCGACGTACGTACGTACGTGACCGCGTGTCGCTGATCTATCGGTCCCATTCCTGAAAAATTTGTGCCATGTTTCTCATTATCATTCAACGACGCCAGAGGTATTATTGTTGAATCTATTTCATCAGAAGATAAATGAGAACTGCGTTTTGTAAAATGTATTACAAATGATTCCAGATCATTGAAAGACATCACACTTATAAAGAACACGCAGCTTTTCGATTTCCTTGCATCTTATGATCGTTTTACTGCCTTATTTTGAGCATTGAAAGCAGGCAGTTGGACCCTTTTTCTGTGCCTCACGTACTGGGGAAGGGCCGGGGAGATCGCGATGGCGTGTGTGCCTAGCAAAAACAAGGAGGAGGAGCTAGTAGAAAACACCCCAAATGACATTGCAGTTCGTGAACAACCAGCCCCTTCATCAAGCCTGGCTCTGGTTGGTCATGACGGTGAAGGGAAAACAAATGATTTTTTGTTGGAAACATTGGATGCTTTGGAGGTTAGAGTTGAGAAAATGAGAGAGACAGCCAGATCGATTGATGATGAAAAAACACGTTTGCTATTTTCTCTGAACACAATGATGCAAAGCGAAGCAATTGACCATCTATCGGAGGGTAAGCTTAGTGGATAAGAAATGTAAAAAAGATTCATGTAAAAAACTAAATAAGAAATAGATCTAGATAAAGAGACTTATTTGAAAGAAGATTGAATAGGAAAAATATTATAGAGGGGCCAGGGGATCAAAACAATAAAAGAACCATGTGCAGTGTGATGGCAGGGGAGTTAGGCTAAAGTATAGGTTTTGACCACCCCACCCCCTCCCCCCCCCCCAAAAAAAAAAAGGAGAGAGGGGGGGGGGGAGAGAAGGAATGGAAAGAAAAAAAGAAGGGGGGCTGATGTCAAAGGTCAATGCCACGCGCCACTGACGCCACAAACGTCAATTCGCCAGTGAAATCTATTTAATCTAGCAAAAATATAATTTCTTGAAAAAGTGAAGTATGGAAGGGATATACTGTAGATCTAGGGTTAGTTAATAACAAATTTTATGAAGGTTTTATCCCAAATAACAATCCCATAACATCCAACATCTAAGAGTTAAACGTTCTTGTAATAATAAATTCTGGTATACTGCTAGCAATAGGCACATCCATTTATGGTTTGATCAGTTAGCTAAAAACCATCCAATCCTTTTTTATTTTATTTTTTTCTTTAATTTTAATTTCTATTCACTTGCATAAATTTCAGCTGAACGAGAGGAGCTGGGGCTGTACATCGATCGCCTCGTCACACGCTGCCTCACTGTAGACATCAACATCCAAACCGTTCGGACGACAGCCCAGGAAGAGTCCCTCGAGAAGGTCAAAGGTTATCTGCGAGACCTGATCGACACGCTACGAGAGAGCCTAGAACAGAGCAGTCAGCAGCTGAAGCTTTATCTCAACAGCTGCTTAGACGGGACCGAGTCGGGTCCTGTCGATGAAAAGTTCCAGGGAGCGCTTCTCGGCTGCGCGGCCGAAGATCAGAAGCACATTAGAAAGAAATTGCATGAGATCAGAGAATCGATGAGTCAGACGGATGAGTTTATGGCAAGGTTGCAAGCACTGCGCCTAGATTTATAACGTAAGGCACAAGTAAAAGAACAAACATCTCAGGCCTTACATTTCTTCAATTTTAAGGCAAGGCCATTTTTTCTTAGAGCACTTTTAGAATGCAAATTTCTAGAAAGGGCACCAAAATCTCCAAGGCCGAACAGGGAATTTAGGAAGGGACTCTCGGGCCAGTCAGTGGGAGGGGGGGGGGGGATCCAATGCCATTGACCTTCCATTAATTTAAGCCCTGCATCTTTTGCATTACATTGTATTTGTGCCGGGTGTGCCCTGTAATGTAAATAGTTACATCTACATCTAGTATCTAATTTGAAATTTTAGATATCCGGGATATCCACACCAGGCATTTGTACATAAAAAATATTGAGATCAAATTTGAAACAATGATTCTAATCCGTTTAAAATGAGACTTGGGCATGAAGTGCATGCAACAAGGTTCCTGATTGACTAATCAATTGTAACTCTTTATACAGTCTGTGTCAAATAAAATGGTACAAGTGGAAAACCTTTTTTTATAGTATGAAGATTAATCACAGCCTGCTATTGTTTGGTATTTTCATAAAGCAGGAAGATCAGACTATCACCTGCAATTTTTTTCATCGCATTTGGTGTTGTAATTTTTGAAATATGACTAGTTTTCTACAATCACGAGAAATCCATTTTTCGCACGCCGTCCCATGCCTTTGTGTATAGGTTTCGCATAATGGCCATGAAGTGCTCAATTTCGATTTGTTCATCGTCGGACAAAATTTAGCATAACTTTTGTTTTACGAAAGCAAATGATGCAGAACAAAGCTCATCAGCAAGGAAAAACCTTTGGCTTTAATTTGGTACCACATACACACATTATTTGAAAATATTTCACACCTAAATAATTTTTTTCCGACAGTACCATTTTTTTTTTACACAGACTGTAAATGTTACAGGTTGAGGTATTTTGAAACAACACACGTTTATCTCCAGTTCGGTCTTTGTGTCATCAGGAATTTTAGACTTACTTTATCTTGACACATACGTGTACACAGTTTTTAACTCTTTGCCTGCCAAGTTCGACTATAGTCACAATTGTACTTATTAACTATACAATCATAATAATTCATTTTCTCTGTAATGGCTGGGCCAAAAGATCTGAAAATCACTGATAATTCTAGGACCAGGTCTGCGGCATAATATCTTGTAGGTCATACTAAGCAAAAATTGTTATACTATTTTTAAAAATTAAAAAGAAAAGTCTTCTTTTTATGCTTAAAATTTATGTGGCGGGCAAAGAGTTAAAGATGTTGTGTAACCTTGTGCTTTATTGACCACACATTTTATGCATCTTAGAGACAACCCTGTTTCAATTATCTTGTTTTTCAAACAGTACACTATCTTGATAATGTGAGAAATGGTGATATATATATTGGAATGTGGGGTACAGTACTTCTATTAACCTAATAAAAAAGTATAATATAATATATATATATTTAGAAGAAAATCAATTTTTTATTACAACACCAATGCCTGTATGCAGTATGGAGGGGCTTCTCTGCAGATCCATGGTTTACTATACAAATCCATGTTGTGTTCAATTATTAGTTTCAGAATGTATTGCAATTTTTAAGTTGTACATGTATACTGAAAAAAAAAGAAAAAAGCAGAAAAAAATATACATATACATACATACAATTTGCTGTACTTGACCCAAGGTGAATGGGTACCGGTAGGAAGCAATTCCTTGAATGCTGTGAGCAACCTTTCGGGGTAGGCTACATTGTAGCTAAGCCGGGTAATAATTAGTTAACACTATAAGCGCTTAGAAACACCAAAGTGGATATATGTATTAAGCGCTATATAAATTTAGCTATTATTATTATTATTATTACGTATGCTAATAGTTATTTTTCTGTTTCTTTTACATTGGACATGAAGGATTATTTTTGTTTTACATTATAAATATGTTTAAATTAATGAAATGAATTACATGCAGTTGAACGAGTACCATCTGACATTGGTATAAATTGTTACTTGGCTATTGAAATGTTAATTAAGGTAATTGTATTTGTCAACATGGGCAGTTACCTGCGCTCCCCTATAGATTAATTTAGTATAGTAGTTGTACTATAAAGATTGACTATCACAAGATGGAGGGGTAGTCATTCTTGATGCAAATACTTTGTTTATAAATAACTGGTAGTTCATACATGTAAACACATTGTTTGTTTTTTTTACATGGTACTGTTATTATTAATGGATTTGCTAGTATTGTATGGTTCATAAGTATTTTAAACTGGCTGATCAGTACGTGTACTTGACCAAGTGTTTGTTTCATGCAACTCCAACCTGGGGGTGTTTCACAAAGAATTAAGTAGACTTAAAGTCGCATTTAACTTCAGTGCGCATCCTGCATCATAACGCGTAATCTAATTGATCGACTTCTCAATGGCGCGCATCCCCTGGGCATGATCTGACCAGTGAGGTGATGCGTAATATACCGCACGCAACTACGGATTTAAGTGCGATTTTTAAGTCTACTTTACTCTTTGTGAAACAGCCCCTGGTTTATCTAAGAGAAAGTACAAAGTATGCTGATGTAAAGGTATGTACTGTACACCATTTAATTATCGTAAAAGCCGTCCAATACTCCTTGCAAAATTAAATGTTCATCCTTAATATGGATGCCATGTACATATGAATGATATTAAGTGGTTAACCAGGAAATGGGAATTGTTTTGATGATTTAACCCTTTGGCACCTAAACCGGCCAAGACCGCCCGTCAGCTTACTCACTAAACTGCCCGAAACCACCCCGTTTTATGCACGCTATAGTCATGATAATTAAAAAAAATATGTGATCAAACATGCCTATACTTGCTGTGCATTACCCATTGGATGTGTGCTGTCCGATTATGCACAAAAACGAATGTTTTAGAAGTATTTCTCATAGAAACACCCTGATGCAAACACAGCAGACCCTTTCCGTTATAATCGAGTAAGCTGACACTGTTCACGCAGTCTGTAGATGTTAAAGGGTTAATTCCCTGTCATCCTCTGAGAACAATTTGCTTTTTTGGTTTGCGCACTCTTTACTATGTAGTACACATGTATGTACTAAAATGTGCAATGTTTGATAATTGGACCCACATCTAACATCTTGATTGTTTCTGTTTTTACAATGTTTATTATATGCCTTGTTTGAATACATGTATTATGTGGTGTTAAATATTGTGCAAAGCTGCTACTTTTTGGAATAAAATACATGTATGAATAATATAATTCAGTCTCATTTATTGACCTTCCAAAAAATTCAGAAGATAGATTTCCAATACTGTGTGCCATTAACTAGGTTCATGTACCAGAAAAAAAATGACTAAACTCTTTCTTTGTAAATTTATCTGAATATTGGGAGTTGAAATCCTTGGAAAATTGTAAGGGAAACTTTGACAGTGCTTATCATTCCCAAGCAGTGTTTAATAGTTTCACTACCAAAAATTATGATAAATTGAACATCTACTTATTGTGATTGATTCCCTTTTAGCCATCCATAGTTAAATCACAGATTTAAGCTAGGCTTTATTGTTAGGCAGCTTTTGAGAATACGGGCCATTGTATTTTCCGAGGATTTCAATTCCCAATATTCTGATAAATTTACGAGAAAGAGTTAAGTCATTTTTTCTGGTACATGAACCTAGTTAATGGCACACCATATTGGAAATCTATCTTCTGAATTACAGTCCAATCCCATAATAATATGGTGCTCATCTAAATACGTGGACCTCTTATGAAAAAAAAATATCTTGTTATAAACGTAATCACAAAGTCTCATATATCTGCTCGTTACAATGGGAGTAGACTGTAATACAAACCTGTAGTAAAAAAAACAACAGAGTAAAGTCCTCATTATAATTATCCTTTTATATACTGGGGGAAATAAACAAGTATACAAGTATGACTGTATGATGGGTTGTAAAAAATAAATGAATCAAAATTGGAAGCCAGACACATGAAACCAGATAAATTAATTTCTTTTAACTTTATTATTATACATAATCATTCTTATGATCTTTCAAATAACGGATACATAATCATAAAATGATTTTATACAACCCTCTCTTTTCAACTCTATATTCCTTGAATTAATCTCTCCTCTTTTAAAATTCATTAGAATAAGTTCATTCGTATTGAGCAAAAATATCTACTTAATCTTGTTAATCAATAGACTACATACACTAGAAAGCTATGCAGTTAAATAGAGATTTCATAAAGCACAGCCTTACTGGTGGGTAATGAAAAGCTGGAGTGCTACACATAGTGCAAAAAATTAGTACAAAATATTCTATATAAAGCTGGTGTCTTTTCTTTGCAAGACATCAAAGTAACAATGAACAAAAAGAAGAAGTCTTTAGGAATTGGCAAAAGGCATTAAAGTCTTTCATATAAATACAGTCTCTGTCAAATAAAATGGTACAAGAGGAAATCATTTTTTTTTAAGTATGAAAATTAATCACGTTATAAAAATGTTTGATATTTCCATAAAGAAGAAACGTCAGGTTTTCTTCTGCAATTTTTTTCATCCTATTTGGTGCAGTAGATCTTGAGATATGACCAGTTTTCTATTATCAAGAAAAAATGTACTTCGCGCATGCTTTTCTATGGGTTTCGCACATAACAGCCATGAATTCAGTGCACCAAAACAATAGACGTGTGCGATTTCGATTAGCTCATCACCGCACAAAATTTAGCATAACTTTTGTTTTACAAAAGCAAATCATGCAAAGAAAGTGCATCAGAAGAAGAATGTTTTGACTTTAAGTTGGTACCACATACACACATCATTTGAGAAGATAATTTTTTTTCCGACTGTACCATTTTTTTTTTTAAACAGACTGTATTATTATTTGGACAGCTAAAATATTAATACATTGGAAAAGTAAATAAAACTAAAATCTATCTTGTCATATTAGTTTTCAGCTTACAGTATCACAACCCGTTACAATGCATGAACATTCATTTTTTTTTTCACAGAAAATGTATAAATGTGTTTGGTACGATAGAGGTCTTCCTATTTTACTTACTGTGAGATTCCTTTTCTCAACAGAAATGAGATGAAATATAATTCAATCACTTGGAAAAAAGGCATTTTCAATATATCAAGTACTTAGTAGATGTAAATTGGTAAGTGGAATTATACAAATTCTAGAGAAAATAAACTGAGATAATAACATTACATTATTATAGCATCACTTGTTGAATAAAAAGTAACATTGTAAACATGAAAAATAACTCTTAAAATTTATATGATAGGAATTTTCTTTGGAAGCCTTTTATATTAAGTATATTTGATCATTTGTTTCTCTAGGATATAATTAAGATCATTAATATTTCAATCACAATGAAAGAAATGATTACACAGTTCCGACTGGATAACTTTCACAGTTGACTGCAATCAAAAGAGCATTTTCATTATTCAGAGTACGACTGAGCTCAATCGATTGTTATCAGATATGATAAATTCATCTGCATCTGTACTGTATGCATACAGTGTATAATGTACCAGTGGCATAAAAATATACGACTTTTAAGGGCGAGATAGGGAGATATACAATCTCTTAACACTCTCCCCCTGCCAATGTATAAAGTGTGCATATCTATACCACTGATGTACCATGCAAAAAATTAATCCCAAACCTCTTTTTGTAAAGATTACAAATTAACAATCACTTGCATAGGACTACATTACATGTATCTCTTAACCCTTTAGCACCTAGCTAAACCGCCCGAGACCGCCCCTCAGCTTACTCACTAAACCGCTCAAAACCGCCTGTTTGCATGCTATAGTCATGATAAAATGGAAAATATGTGATGAAACATGACCATATTTGTTGTGCATTACCCATGGGATGTGTGCTATCCTTTTCTGCACCCCAAAAAAAATATGTTTTACGAGTATTTCTTATTGAAAACCCCTGATGCAAACAGAGCAAAACCCTTTCCTTTAGGGAGTAAGCTGACACTTTTCACACAGTCTCTAGGTGCTATTGGGTTAAGCACAATTATATGAAACAAAATTAAATTGGGGAAAGAACATTCTGTCCTTGCAGACGACTTTTATAAAGATTCTATTTTATCTAGCTTATAACATTGAATGCAATATTTCTTAAAGTTAATGCCACGTAGTGAACACGCAAAAATAAATTCTGAAAAGAAAACCACAGGTTTGAATAAAAATCATCTGTAATACCTTACAATGTAGGATATGATTCTCCTCATTGCATGACCTTGAAGATATACACATATTTTCATCGTTATTCCGATATCTCTAAAATATAAACACCCTCCACAGAAACAAAAATGTAACTACAATAATATATCTGACGCTAGAATAAATATTTACTATCTAAATCTTCAACTATAAGATACAAAGTCTAGTACTAGACTGCCTTCATGTCTCAGAATCACAATTCAGATATAAATATTTGTACGACCACTAAAGACCTCTCAAGAGATGATCTCATCAGATTCAAGACTGCTTGTAATCCTTATTCATTCTTTACAAAATATGGTCACAACTTGTGTAGTGGCCTAAGCAATGCTATTTCAAATGGACATTTTGAACCTGCTTAAAAAATGGCTTGGCCTGTGAACACTGTCAAAGTCTTTACTTTACTTTATGAGGGAAAAAAAATCGGCAATGTGTATGATATGACAAATATTTAAGTTAGACTAACCATGAAACATCTATCTGAAGTATTAATTGAAATTCTTTTATAACAACGAAGACAGCAAACTCCCTTCCAAGAACTACAATGTACCCACTTTTACAGTACTATAGAGATGCAATTTTCCAACTACCTGGATACATACACAATCATCCCTCTACATTTTGCAGTTACATACTGTGGTACTCTTGTACACTTAAAAACTAAAATATGGATCGGTGTCAACACGTGTGAATATGTGAACAATGTCTTCTGATCTATTACAATGAATACAAAATTACAAAGAGCAAGCATTTCATACCTGCTACATGTAGCTACTATGGCAACAAAAAGAAAAGATAATACAAAACAAAGACAGTTGTCTCTTTTTTTCTCTTCGGTAGAATCAAATTGGAAATGACATACATTGTACATGACAATGATAACACACTATATGTACTTGGGTATGCAAGTCACGCAATGAAGTTCACTCCAAACCCATGAAATCTTGGTCTTTCAATGTACATTTAGTTCAAAGTTGTTAGTCTGAAATTTGTGACTTTATATTTCATTGTGGAATATTGATCTTTGATACATTGTACAGATATGTCCTCTGTATGTCATTCAGTCTTCAGGAGAACATCTTATTGATATTGAGAAACTTCAGGAATTTGTGAAATTTTCTGAAGTGTTGAAAGAGTTTATTCAGAATGCTGACTGTCTGATCGGCGGTAAACTCCCAGAAAAATGGTTTACATTACATTACGCCAATCACATCTTCGGATCTGATATCATGACTAACCAAGTTTTTCAACATCACATTTAATTGCAATCAAATGAGCTCATCTCCATTATAATAGTGTATAACTGCACTCAGTCAATTACAATCAAGTGAGCTCATCTCCATTATAATTGTGTATAACTGTACTCAATCGATTGAAATCAAATGAGCTCATCTCCATTAACATTGTGTATAACTGTACTCAATCCATTACAATCAAATGAGCTCATCTCCATTAAAATAATGTATAACTGTAATCAATCGATTGCAATCAAATGAGCTCATCTCCATTAACATTGTGTATAACTGCACTCAATCCATTACAATCAAGTGAGCTCATCTCCATTAAAATAATGAATAACTGTACTCAATCGATTGCAATCAAGTGAGCTCATCTCCGTTAAAATTGTGTATAACTGTACTCAATCAATTGCAATCAAGTGAGCTCATCTCCATTATAATTGTGTATAACTGTACTCAATCAATTGCAATCAAGTGAGCTCATCTCCATTATAATTGTGTATAACTGTACTCAATCAACTGCAATCAATTGAGCTCATCTCCATTATAATTGTGTATAACTGAACTCAATCAATTGCAATCAAATGAGCTAATCTCCATTAAAATAGTGTATAACTGCACTCAATCAATTGCAATCAGCTGTGGCATTGTACTCAGACTGTACCGTCATGCACTAGAAAGCATCTCATGGCTTTACTGGCTCATTATTAGAATACATAAATCAAGGTTTCATTTTAATAGCAAATACAAGGTACAACATGAACGTACTGGACGGCTTTTTCAAATTCATCAATACGCTATATTAAAATCGTGAATACATGTACAAAGTGGTTGCCAGTGTTTTGACGGCTCTAAAGCAAATTTAGTTCTAATAAGGTCTTCCCATTTAGCAATATAGAAACAATTTGATATAGGGATAATTACTGGTTAATGCTTATAATAGTGATAATAATAATAAAGTGCAAAATAAGTACTTACTCCCCTATGCTTTGTACAAACAGAATACAATAGAATAATTTCAAGTACAAAAAAAAAAATAATATAATTAATTTGAAATTAACGACTTTGATTTAGGAGTAGAAAACGGCCAAATGTGTCTATGTCTCACATTATAATGGTATCAGATGGGAACGTGCCCTTCTAATTTTAATTCAAATATTATGCAAATATAATAAGCAAAAAATAATATTATGAGGGTGGTAATTTATTGTCTTGTTTTACTACCTTTAATACCGAACAAGTACATGTATGTGCCCCCATGTATTTCCAAGTGTCTCAAATTATAAATCCTACAGACGCATTATCATGCTTTTGGAACTACTCATAAAGCCACACATAGTGGGCTTCATTGCATTCAACGTTGTGATTGACAAACGTATTCTTTCCACCTCCACAGACTTCGTACACGGGTGTGGGCGAGGCAAGTCAATTGCTACCAGAACCATAGAATAGTCAATCCCTTTTTGGCTTACTGTGGATACAGAAAAATCAACTCGGCACATCAGTGAAGATTTGGTAAAAATCAGATAAATAATAAGGAAGTTATGAGTAATTGAAAGTTGAGATCTCTGATGACATAGGAAATCTCCCATTGGCAATGCGGTGACCATGTGTGATGATATACAGGGAGAACTCCCAATATGATGTACGCAAAATCTACTCAAAATGTCACCTTTTCCCTATATTAATAATAGAACAGTTTTGTAGTCATGATTTATTATGTGTTTCATATATTTACATGTCATCCCATAAAAAAGATTCTTTATTCCACCATTAGAATTAAGGAAAAAGATGATTTTAGTAAAATGTGTACTATAGAAATAGGAAAGTTCTCCCTGCATTACATCACACATCATGGTCGCGTTGCCAATTGGAGGATCTCCATACCATAAGTGATCTCAAATTGTAAAAATTTATCTCTCTCTTAATAATCATTGCCTAATTTTTCTGAAACTTTTACCCCTATGTTTGTTTGGTGTATCTCCATTCATTGAAGTCAAATTTCTTTGAGGGGTTCAGTCCCCTTTAAAGTATGTAAAACAATTTTATATGAAGTATTTTGTACAGTTTTCATAAATAGCATAGTAGTTGGTGCTTTGGTAATAACTGTTAAAGCGCTTTATTAAGAAACCTGTAATCATTGAGTAGGACGGCTTAATTACAAAGTAGAACATTTTGGAAAGATTTATAAGTGCAGTACTCTGGTAACTACCAAGGTTTTTTAGATCAAGGCAAAGATACGGCAGAATCAGAACTAGTTTATAACAAGAGAGTACTAGTTATAAAAAGCGATAATTCAAATGTGATAGTCCTACATGTATATAAAGAATCTTCTCTGATATATTGTGATTCTAATTTGGTATTGGCATATTATGAATCCTTTACATTATATGATGAATTAAGTACAGAAAACATTCGAATACTGTGATAAATATCCATGTCTAAATAAAAATAGAAAGGAAAAAATGGTTAGTACAAACATGTAGCAGGATATAAATTCTATACAATATAACAAAACAGAGTAACATAGTATATCTTCTTTACACAAATACACTGTAGCATTATCCTTGACACAGGCAGTTCCGGTCTACAAAATTAACTACATTACATGGGGTAATTTTGTAACGTTAACATAAAAGGCATGATTCCTTCAATATTTCATTAATTTTCCTTTTCTACATGGAGTGCATAATTATTTCTCAGTGAAAAGAGGAAATTACAAGTACATGAAATAAAGGTACCGGTACTCCTTTTGGAATACATAATCACAATCTCTGTCCAAATCAGCAAGTAATGTAGGTTTTGATAAATGTTATATGTCATAACCCATGTTATATCACCTTGTACAGATCTGTAATGATATGCCATCAGGTATTATACATGTAATTTGTCACCTGACACATATACTGTATCACCTGATCTAAAGTCCAGTCCACTCCCATTATAACAAAGTACCTACCTGCCTAGTACGGTCGGCTAAACTGCAAATTGCTCAAGACCAAGGATATTAGCCGACCGTAGGCAGGTACAAAGTATAAGTCAGGTTAATTTTCCAGAGAGAGAATTACCCTTTTACAACAAAATCCTGCTATACTGAACAGAGACACACTGAAACATGTCCAAAGGATTTAAATCGGGGAATGGGACAATAGCCTCGATTGGACATAATCCCATAACATCAGTGTTTGTTTTATCAGGGGTGGACTGTACATATTCAGACACACTGGTACCAATCTTATAAATCAGTAAATTACCACTTGGTCTAAACCCACTTTGACTAATGTCCATCTGGTCTAATCCAGATGGACATGTAGTTCCATTTCGTATACAACCAGTTTGTCTATAAGTACTCTAACAACGTAGGTCTAAATGTCACTCTGCCTATTTACCATTTCGTCTAAATCCCATTTTGAAGTTAAAAGGAGCCTGAGCAGAGACAAAATGACCACTTTGTCTCTGACGAAGATTCTGCTAGGATCGAAAGCTCAGGCTCCTTTTGACTTCATTTTACACCATTAGCTCTCCTTTATTGGATAAGCAGTTTCAGCAGTTCCCTTTATATTTTGTATTTTAATCCCATTTTGTCACTTTGTATTATGTCAAATTAGTCTATTGCCATTTTGTTGGTTTCCTGTAACTGACAAAATATTAATTTGGGAATTAGACGAAAATGCAATTAGACCATTTGGCTATTAGATGACTTAGTAATCAAACCAAGTCGTCATTAGACCAAGTGGAAGTTAGACCAAACTGATAGTAGACCAAATGGGTTTAGCCCATCTGGTATTAGATGTTTAGAGAATTGGACCAACTTCTGTTAGACCAAGTGGATATAAACCGTACATGCCACCTGCCTGTATCTGACCTTTGAGGCCAGGCACATCAGTACCAATCTTATAAATCTTATCTACATGTTTCCTAGAAGAGAAGTCTCCCTCAGAGTAGCGTGCACTTGAATATTGAGCTCTTCTTTCCCTTTGTTCGTTGTTTGATAGGCTTCAGCTGTATCGTCTGACTGGCGCCATTGTCGTTGCCATTATTCTCGCTCCGCTGCGATGAAGGCGTCGTGGACGTGTTGAATATACCTGCAAGTTGGGAGAATAAGGAAAAAAAATCCTCTGGAATTTAAAATGACCTTCCATTACTGTATTATTAAGCACTGTATAAGTCAATATTTCCTGTACAGATATTTTCATGATTTTGGACCAGTTGGGGAAGTTTGTGAGTAAAAGATTTTGCGGTTTTTGTGATAATTTTAATTATTAGGATAACCTTATATTCAAGTGAAAATTTAGGCGAGAACGTACTCACAAACTTCACAATGTTCTTAAATGCTGGAATGAGAACAATAACTGGAATTTCAGGAGTTGACCTCCTTGACCTTTGACCTGCATGCTCGAAAGTCTAATCAGATTTGTTTTAATTAGTTATTTATAGTTTGTACCTCTATTGGTTGTTGAGATATTTTGACAACAATGCTAACACCTCAAAGTTCACGAAATTGACCTTCAAATTGACTAATTGCACTGCAAGACCATTTGAACCTCCATAAACCGATGTGTTGGCTCAGTGAATAGAGCGTGCACCTCATAATCGGGAGGTCGTAGGTTCGAGCCCCGGCCGCGTCATACCAAAAGACGTTAGAAAATGGTAGTTGCTGCTACCCTGTTTGGCGTTCAACAAGAGGGGGATAGAGCAATGTCCTTCTGGCGCTGCTCAGCGGCTGCCGGGCCCACGAGAAAAGGGGCAAAACAATTATCCGGTCATCTTTGTTTTGGACAATAAAATTTGGAGCATGGAGCATGGAGCATGGAGCATAAAGGGAGCGGTGATATTTCACCAGGCTTTATTTCATTTGAGATGTAGGGTTAGGCTTACTATAATTTAAGGTAAGGTTAGGATTAGCATTTTAGGTATATGTGTGTACTGCAGTGTTTAGTCCAGGCCTGAAGTTAGTATTCAGGATTGGTCAAGGAGCAATTTTGTGCTGGAAACCCCCTCCCTCACCCCCCCCCCCCCAAAAAAAAGAGAGAGAAAAGTACATGTGACAAACCTGCACCCTTAAACATAGAGTTACGATTAATTGCAAATCAATACTATCCCATGAGGATCCTTATTGCATAGCCTTCTTGCATGTACTGTAAACCAATCAGAACGGTCGTTTTAAATTTGCAATCGATCGTGAATCTTTATGTTGCAGGGACCAGGATTGAAATTGTCTCGAAGAGACATGGCACCTTATAGAAGAAAAGAAGAATGGATGATAATTTATATTTACCAATTTTGGCACTTATCGTTGAGTTATCTTCCGGCTCTGCTGAGTGTAACCTTTCAATATATCTCTCTGTCAGATAGCGAAACACGTCCTCTACGTTGAGGTTCTCTTTGACCGACGTACGATAGAATCTGATCTTCATTCTCTTAGCTAAGGCTTCTGCTTCTTCCCTGTAAAGAATGATGGAAAATAAAAACATCACAATTATTTCTAAAGCCAAACACATCCTGTTCATGTTATCTTTGAGTGGCATTAAGAATAAGATCTTCATTATCTTGCATATTGTGAAAGGCCTCTTTTTTCTTTATTAAAATAAAACAATATTTTTTTCTTATCATTATTATCATTATTATCATTATCATTATTTATTGTAAAGAAAAGAGAATCGTTCACAGAAAAGGATAACGAGACCCAACTTAGATTGAATGAGAGAGGTTTAATTGCCAATTACACCCTTTACATGTATGTTCTTGACATGTAAACGAAAGATAGAATCTCAGCTTCATTCAATTTGAAGCACTTAACCCTAATCTGCCCGGGCTCTTTTTGAAAACGTATAGCCCGGGGGGGGGCTAATTTAGCCCCCCCCTGAGATCTCGGCTGTTGACCGCACAATCGCGACAAAACTTGGCACGCACGTCCCCTGTCGCGTAATCTCTATAAATACATAGTTAATTTTTCTGAAAAATGTTTTTTTTTAATTATATATGCTAATTATGCTAATTTATGCATGAGATCGTACTTTTTCCTCTTATTCACTAAATATAGCTGCTAGAATGCTAATTTTTGGTGTGAATGTTCTTTATAGCATTCCTATCAATTGTACTTGAAAAAAACTCCAGTATCCAAATTAATTTCTTATGTATTTTATTGTTTTTTGAATTTCTTATGTATTTCTTTGTTTTTTTAACCTTTTTATTTCTATTGTTTTTCGGACAAAATTGATCCACGACATTATTTTGGTCATAAATAGCAGCAAATCAAATGATTATTACCAATAAAAGCAAAATTAATCACTCATTTATGAATTTTAGCTAAAAACACAATTTGCATTGACTTTGTACATGAAATCACGTTTTTGAGCAATTTGGGTCTGACGCACGCGTACAAAATTATGCGTAACTCGCGAACCGGGTACCCGGGGTTCGCGATTTTGGTCTCAAAAGATGCGCAAGACTTCAAAGAAAAAACTCATGAAGCGCCGTGGCTTTAGCTTCTCGCGTCAAAAATTTAGCGCGAAAAATGTCGAGGGGGGGGCTAAATTAGCCCCCCCCCGGGCAGATTAGGGTTAAATCTATCATCAAGAAGGTGAATTAACATTATTGAGCAAAGAGAGAAAGAGAGATCGGCAACCCTGATTTCAGGAGATAAAATGCAAGATATCGATCTGAAATAATTACTATGACAGAAATACTTGTATTTGTGTAACTGTTGTAAATTTGTAAAATTTTCGATTCATTACATCCGCAATACATCAATCATCTTCAAACAATGAAGTTGAATTAAATCATATTTGCACTGAAGTATGAATACAAATTTATGTGAAATTGGTATCCATCTGCAGTATATCCAATTGCCTATCAAGTCTCATCAACTATAAGAGATGTGTACATGTATGTGCAATTCCCATCAAATTTAATAAAATGCAATAACCTTTTGATTGCCATTTCATGAAGCCTGGCTGTCATTTCTAATCGACAGTACCAGGCATCATGGCTTTACATATGATTTGATCTATGTTGCTCTGGAAGTGAGGGTGAAATTAAACAAGTTCTCACAACAGGTGCATGAATGCATGCACATTGTGAGTTTTAAAAGAAAATGTAGGTCGACAGATTGCTATCAAACAGAAAATCAGAAAGATAACAAAAGGGAGAAGAAACAATATGAAAGATGGGAAAAAAAGATAGAGAGACACAGGGAGACTTCAGAAAATGCATGGAGAAAGAGAAAAAGACAATTGGAAAATGAGTATTTTTGAAGAAAAAGAGGTTGGATGTGAGGGAGAGAATGAGTGAACAAGTACTCACTATGGGTGCATGAATGCAGGCACATCAATGTGATTATTAAAACAAAAAATTGTACGTGGACAGATTGCTTTCATACAAAAAAAACAGAAAGATAAGGACAGGGGATAGGAAACAATATGGAAACGGATACAGATATGAAAGAGGGTAAAGAAAAACACAGAGAGACAGGGAGACTTTAGAAACTATTGTACATGAGAGAGAGAAAAAAGGAGAGTGAGGGAGACGGTGAAGAAAAAAAGGTTGACTGTGAGCGAGAGAGAGAGAGAGGGAAGGGATTCATTTCCATTTGATTCATACCAATGGCAACAAAACTGCCAGACAATTAAAGCACATGAAGATCATATGCATAAAGGTATTATGTACATGTACAATATGGTGCACATTATCATGATTACGATAACATTATTTAAAAAATCGTACTATATAAAGAATATAGGTCTCACAATTAAAAAAGAATATTGCATCTCATTTAATAGAGCCTCTAACTAACACTTGAAACTGTCTGCGCCTTCAGGCATCATAACGCATGCATAATGCAATAAGATTATGATGAATGGTGGCGGTGGATGTGCAATTGCATGTACATGTACCAAGGCCACTTTCTACCTATTTAAAGATCTAAGAATATCCACCCAATAGGCGCTGCTGCACTAGCTCGAGCTATAAAAAAAAGCACGCTAATTGGTGGATCAGGAAAATAAACCGAAAAAAGAAACCGGTCCTGCACTAGATCAAGCTTTTTTAAAGTTTCGCATTTTACGACCTGATCTAACCTTGAACAAACAAGCCTGATATGTATTGGGCAACTGGTAATGACCGCTAGAGTATACACGCACAGGTGCACGATTTTAGATTTATCTCGAGCTAGTGCAGCACCGTGTAAAAGAGCATGCTATTTCCTGCTAAAACCATAAACCAGCCCACATTTTTTTCAAAAAAGCCTAAGATGACTAGGGCTGGGATTTCCTCCAAAATAGCTCGCAATTTGAGTAAAAAGCCAGATCTCCTCTGATCAGGCTATTTCATCGGATCACAAACAGCGCACTATTTACAACAGCTCGAGCTAGTGGAGCACCACCTTGTGTAATTGATTTGAGAGTTATGGAGAGAGAAAAGAGATTTGAGATGCGGCTGCAAGGGAAGCCATAAAAAGAGTAGCGGATGAATGTCACTATTGTTATTCAACGGAGTGCGAGATTGCAAGATCAAAGGCCGTGATTTCAAGGTAGAACTCAACTTTTGATTTCCTTTTTATAAGGACAAAAAAAGAAGACTATCTTTCAAAGACGTTTCCCTTCCCACATACATGGACATGCTTTGAGCATAATTTTACTGGAAAGGTCAAATACAATTCAATTGAAGTACATCTACATGTAGTTAAGAATTAAAGGGCACTAAATGAAGATCATCATAAAAAAATAGCAAGGCAGAAAAAGAATTTAACATGAACTAGTCCACAATATAGTTTACCAGTAGTTTTGTGCTTGGCGAAAAAAATCTTTTTATTTTTTTCCTCTGCACAATATTTCCATTGGAACAGTTCAGCAAAACAATAAATGCATACATGTATACTTCAACAGAAATACTAAGGAATGATTCAAATTAATTTTTCACCCTAAATTGTAAATTTGTGTTTAATATGACTTGTCTTATGGTGGTACAGTATCTCACTTCGCGGAGACAGGTTTGAGATGGATTTGGGACTACTCTGAGACGGTTTTAAGAGGGTATTGAGATGATTTTGAAACTTGTCACTGAGATGTATCCAACCCATCTCCTGAGTCCCCGCGACATTTCATGAGTCTCATGAATTCCAAAACCATCTCACAACCGTCTCAAAGTAATCCCACATCCGTCTCGAACCCGTTTCCACAAAAGTAAGATACCATCATAATTCATACTTTTTGTCAGAAAAAAATATTGGAAAACATCATTTAAAAAGGTGATTAAATAGTGTCAGTGTTTTACATATTGAAATGCATGTACTGTATTCGCTGTTACTTATGCGTGATGAATTTTTCGCGCTGAGCAGCCTCAAAATATTTTCTCAGGTTGTTAAATTCGCACTGCACATTCGAAAGCTCGCAATTGAACCCATTCAATACATGCACGTGCCTGCCGCTCTTTGCGCGAAATCCGCGAAAATTAATGTACCGCAAATATTTCGACAAATACAGTATTTGATGTAAAATACATGTACGTTTATGCTGAAAAGTTAATGTTACATGTTACAGGAGTGTGTAACAGGTAACATTAACTTTCCAGCGGTACTGTACATATCGGCACGTATCCTCAAAAGCCGCCTAACTTTAAGCTTGGCTTTAATCTGTGGTTTAACTATGGCTGGCTAAAAGGGAATCAATCTGTCTATGTTGAATGTTCCTATCACATTCACTGAATTCTGGAATTGTGTTTTAATTGTAAGGGAAACTCTTGTACTTATCATTCCCAAGCAGTTTTTAATAGTTTAACTTCCAAAAATTATGATGAATTGAACATCTTAGTTTTGGGATTGATTCCCTTTTAGCCAGCCATATTTAAGCCACAGATTTAAGCTACATTGTAGGCTTAAAGTTAGGCAGCTTTTGAGAATACGGGCCATCATCATTAAATGCTTTTCAGCTGATACTTACGGTTCTAGTACTGCTTGCTCTACAAGATCTATCTTGTTCTGAACCAGGACTAGTGGAATGTTACCGACCTCATCCTCGACCTTCACCCTCCATTTATCAATAGCTTCAAATGAGTCCCGATCTACTGTGGAGAAGACTAGTACACCTGCCTGGGCGCCTAGATTAAGAGCGTTTAAACAAAATATAAGAGAGAATGGAAGGCTACATGTAATTCGTGTGTCAGCACAAACTATCCCTGGACAATTCTCCTAAACAATAAGTTTAGACATAGAGTTGGGGGCAGTTGTCCGGGGAGTCTCAGTTTACTGTTGAGAAGACTAGTACACCTGCTTGGGCACCTAGATTAACAGCATTAACAAAATATAAAGAGAGATAAAAAAGCTAATTCCTGTATGAGCACAAACTATCCCTGGGGGGTGTTCAACAAAGAGTTAAGTAGACTTTAAAATCGCACTTAAATCAGGAGTTTTGTGCGTTATGTTACGCATCACCTCATTGGACTGACCATGCTCAGGGGATGCGTGCCATTGTGAAATCTATCAATTAAATTGCCTGTTATAAAACAAGATGCGCGTTTAAGTTAAGTGCGACTTTTAAGTCTACTTAACTCTTTGTGAAACACCCCCTGGACAATTACCTCCACCCCCCCCCCCCCCAGCAATAGGGTGACATGTAGGTGTAGAGTGAGAGGGTAGATTTTTAGTGGGGGGAGTTGTCCTAGAACCCCTCATTTCTTCAATTCATGTAAACTTTCTGTAAGGTAATTGGTAGACTTTCTGTCAAAGGTATCAGTTGTCTTTGCAAAATCGTATGAATAGTTGATTATCAAAATGTATGTATGTTACAAGTTATGCTACATGTATCAAGGCTGGGCAATTAATTATCAATGACTTCAAATTAGTCACTGTCTACAGTAGAGAATTATCATACATGTCTGTGTAGTGAGCACATTTTACAGTTGTATCTGATCAAGGTCTTTTATTGTAATTACAACAAACCTTGCCCACAATGTCCAATCTGGGGGGAATAAAAAATTAGTCTCGACTTGGAAAGGGAAAAATATATTATGAAGGGGTGAAGAGAATAGAATAATAATATAAAGAAAAGATCAAGGGCTGGAAAAGACCTTTTACTTTATTCAGGTTTGACTTGGGCAATGTTGGTACATTGTACATGTGTTTACAATAATGCATACATGTAAGTTTGAAATCTACCTCTATAATATGATTTTGTAATAGCATCAAATTCCTCCTGACCGGCTGTGTCCCATAACATCAATCTAACATCTTCTTCATTGAATCTAAAAAGGCAAGAGAGAAAAGAAATATTGAGAATTCTGTTTATAAGTTACACTTGACAATGACAGAGCTGTGCCCTGTAAGATAAAGAGTTGTAACCAATTACATATCAAAAAAAATTTATTAAAAAAGCTGCATCACTTCACCGTGATCCCTCGCACTCCAAGTTGATTTCTATCCTTCAGGTTTATGCCAGGTTTCAATAGCTTCTGACCACTCAAGCATTGAAGAGTTAACAGGTATTAGGGACGAACCCAGCTGGGGCTTACTATCTAGCTCAGCTTGTAGAGCGCCTGACTAGTAACCAGGAGGTCTCTGGTTCGATTCCCGATGGTACCCCATTATCTTTGCTCATTTTTTCATATCAATTACATATCAGTTAACTTTCAGGATCCTTTTTGCTCGGACTCTTTGCAAACAAGTCTCACTTTGAACCTATCAGAATGATTGTTGCAAATATGAAATTGATTGTAATACAGGGCACAGCTACAATAACAATGTAACAGGGGGGCATTTCATCAAAGGACTTGTTGGACGTTTTATCGCGACAAACTGTTATAAGCTACTGAAATGCTTGCATCTGATTGGCTGAGAGCAAATTTGTCGGATAAAATGTCCGACAACTCCTTTGATGAAATGCCCCCTAGGGAAGTGTGAAAATGGAATCACCGACAGTCTCTGCAAACTATCTTGTTGGTCCAGTAAAAACTTAAAGTTAAACCTTAAACATGAAAACAGGTGCTTTGTATGTTTAATCTGTAGGCCTATGCATGCATCCATCGTGTTTTGATTTTTACAGTACATTTACTTATTTTTTTTTTAAAATGTAAAATTCAAAGTATATGGTAAACTTACATACTGTACACATGCCATACTCACTCTATTTGTCTTTCTAGGAAGTCTACCCCTATGGTCTTCTTGTAATCTTTTGTGAAGATGCCTTTACAATATCTCTGGATCATACTGGACTTCCCCACTGCTCCATTGCCTACAATCACCACCTTAATGGCTATCTCAATGTCCTCTTCCTTCATTCTGATTGGCTAATTCAAACACAGGAGAGTCCCTGATTGGTTAATTCAGTCACAGGCAAGTCCCTGATTGGCTAGTGAGATGAAGTCCAATGAAACTGATCGGTTGAAGTGATTAGTGATGGATTAATGAGTAGTCAAGGAGGTCTTCGGGAATCCACAAGCCTTCCAAACCTTTCTACATGTAACAGAGGGTTGTTCAGTTCTTGATTGGCTGAAAGGTAATTGTAAGGGCCAAGCTGATCTTCCAAGAAAAGGGGGCTTGATTCTCAAAGAGTGAGTGCCCTGGTCCAGTGATTCATACAATAAAGGTCATCCTTGTGTTGATGGTGATGATCTATCCACAGGTTTCCGAATGTAGAATAAAAATTTACAGGCTCCTGGAAGATGAGAAAAAGAAAGAGGAGGGAATGAAAGATTTGATGACAACTCAATACACACACCAAGCTTGTAGAGGAAAAGTAGAAATATAGATAAAGAATAGGAATAACGAAAAGTATTTTTTTATTATTTGTTTCACACATAACTTTTCTGACAAAAGAGGAAGCTACATTTACATGTATGGTTTATAAGTTTGAAGGCTAAAAAGTATAAATAAGTCCTCCCAAGATCTTCTGAAGAAAAAACAAAAAACAAAACAAGAACTACCCCCCCCCCCTAAAAAAAAGGTAATAAACAAAAGCAAACTTTACTGATCAATGACAAACAAAATGGTTACTCCAAATCTACATTGGAGAGAGATAGGCATACATGTAGTTGTATTTTAAATCTTTCTGTTATATTTTCACACAGAAATTTTAAAAAATAAAAGAAATTAATGTTGAAACTCCCCAAATGAAAATACTCTCCACTCAACCATTGTTCAGATCTCCATAAAAAGAGCAAAATGAACCTTCATGTGTCACCAGTCGTGACAACATAACAATTGAAGAGCAAATAGATACATTACATGCAACATACAAACCTGTACAGACAGTATTTACACCTGCAACACATTATGCAAACTCAAGGTGATAACACTGCACAGTCATGCTGGTGCAATTTATACCGCGTTTACATTGAGACTCGGCTCTCGTGTCGAATCCACAGGAAGGGTTCAACACTGCAAAGAGTGAACCTGTGACCGTGTTTAAATACACGACAAAAAAGGCGAGTTCAACACGGCTCCCAGATCATGACCGGAAGTAAGGGACGTCATTAATGTGTGTTGCGATGTATAGCCAAATTGCATATCTGACCTCAAGGTCATCGTCTTCGACACGGCTTTCTGTTTACACACATAAAAATTGCCGTGTCGAACCCGCCTCCCAGATCGAAACCTACGATTTTGGCGCAGCAAAAAAGGCGTGTCGAACCCGGGTCGCGGATCACACTGATCCCGTTTACATGGCATAAAATTGCCGTGTCGAGCACGATTGCCGTGTCGAACCCGCGACCCGAGTCACAGTGTAAACGAGGTATTAGTGCTACTGAAATGGTGGATCCAGGTGGGGGCGCAGGGGACATGCCCCCCCCCCCTATAATATGAAATCTACCCACCGACTGTGTGTGAATCAGAAATAAATTGCGGTGCCCCTCCCTCACATTCTTTAATCCTGCATGTGCCATACATGTAGTGAAGTGCCTAAACATGTGTGGCTTCTAATGTGCATACATGTAGATGGATGTAATAAATCATATTGCAAATTGCTACCAACGTTTTTAGTTTCATGCCCTAGCTTTTTACATCCCCTTGAATAACCACAGTTGAATTCATCTCTCCAGCACCCTGAATGGTACATGATCACATATCTGTAGACGAACATGTTCAGAACATGGAAGAATTTGTTTTTTGGGGGGTTCCTCAGGTAAAAAATTGTAAGCTCTTTAGTAACTTAAAAAAAGTCCCATCTGCAACAAATCAGTGCCTTTTTTTTTAGACTCTTTTCTCTCTCAATAGGCGCTGCTGCACTGTTAGCTCGAGCTATTTCAAATAGCGCGCTATTTGTGATCTGATGAACTAGCCCGATCAAAGGTGAACTGGCTTTGCGGTCAAATAGCTCGCTAATTTGGCTGAAATCCCAGCCTGAGTCATCATAGGTTTTTTTTTTTAAACTCGAGCTGGTTTGCGGTTTTGGTACGAAATAGCGCGCTATTTTTTGCGCGGTCCTGCACTAGCTCGAGATAAATAAGAAATCGTGCACCTGTGCGTGTATACGCTAGCGGTAGTTACCAGTTGCGCAATACATATCGGGCTTGTTTGTTCAAGGTCAGGTCAGATCGTTGATGGGAAATTTTAAAATAGCTTGAGCTAATGCAGGACCGGTTTCTTTTTTTCGATTTTTTTTTTCCGATCTACCAATTAGCGCGCTATTTTTTAGCTCGAGCTAGTGCAGCAGCGCATATTTTGTCTAATTATTCTTCTTTTGTCCTTCTCTTTTTATGTGTGTGTGTATTGTATATAATTTTGATATTTTTCTGCAGTATATATTTTGTTCACCCTTCAATTCAATCATTTTTTCCACAAGATTCTCCTGAATAATGAAGCAGGAGAACGTGTTCAAGTGTATTATACTGCAGATCACGCATGCTCTTTTCTTAAAATCCCTGTTTCTTTCCAAATCATTACCATTTTTCATACAATTTTAATATCAAAGCAAGAGAACATGCTTGTGATATTTATAACGCTTTAATAATTAAATGTGTAAAATCTATATGTAACTTTTCATCCCCCTCCATCCCACCCCAATTCTCTTTTCCACTGAGTATTTGCCCATCTGTTCTACATGTATGTGTCTGTCTCCACATTGTGCTCTTCCTCTCTCTATCTCTTTCTCTCTCCCTTCTCTAACTCTCTCCATCTGTCTTCTCTCTATTGATTTTGGTTTATGTATTCATTATTTACTTTTACTTATTAAATTATTCTCTCCCTGTCTCTCTCTCTCTCTCTCTCTCTCTCTTCCCCTTTCCATAATGATCCTTCCTTCTTCCTCTTTCTAATATATGTTTTGTTTTTTCCTCTCTGTCTGCTTTTATCACACTCCATTTGTCTCTGATCATGTTTTTTTTTTTATAATTCTACATGTACTCAAAATCCTCTCTTTTTCTCTCAATACTCCTAAAAAAAGACCTCCATCCTTTTGCCCATTCATCATCCATGCCAGAAAAAAACAGTGTTTCCACACTGTGTAAACACTGTATAGCTTCATTCTCTACCATTTTACACTCACTATCAAATACATGCATAGCATGTCAGAAGAATATTTGGCTGATTTGTCTCAAAAACGATTTCCAAAACAAATATCCTTTTTGTTATTCATGGTTCACCTGTCCTTGCCAAATTTGGTTCAAGTTTGCTATCAAGCATCAGTAGTAAATGTATTCACTAGAACAAGGGAAAATGAATATTCATAGAGCTGTGAATACTATAGATGCTTTTTAATGATATTAGAATGGAATTCCACCTTGTACAATCATTATATGAATATTTGTATATTGTAAAAACAGACAAATTACAGAGTTGAGTGAAAGTATGACAAAGAAATTTATGTTTCAATGTCTAGAGGTAAGAAAAGACAACAGTTGAATGCATCAAAAGTTTTTAATCAATAAATTTCAGTTTTCATGCTGGTTAAAGGGGATTGAAAGTCGGAGATTGTGGGGAAGGCGCGTTTTTCTTGAGCTCCATTGACTCGTACACAATCGACAGTGAGGCTTACGCATGGGTCGGCCTACTGGAGATTAACATTCTTACAGTACGAACATGACGAAGTTGACCGAATTCGGTCAGTCCATAATGTCGAGTTCTCGATCCCTCAACAATCCTTTAGTTTATAGACTCTCAACAGGTCTTATCGTATAAAATCAAAGAGAGGACTTGTATAATGCTCCATTTCAAATAGGTCAGATTTACTTCGGAATCCTGGTTAGATAATCTAGCCATAAATAAAAGGATTAACACTCTTTCCTGATGAGACTCGTTATCGCTGAAGATTACGTACCCCTCTGGCATGTTATTATTTAATCCGAGATAAGGTAATTTTCCCATGTTTTATCAATTATGAGTCCCTTTAAGAGGAACATCAACCTCATAAAGGGGGTTTAAAGGAAAAAAATGTGGCAAATGAAATGTTTCTAAAGATTGATATTTGATAGCTAAAATTGAAGATACAATGTACTCATGTCCTTTAACCCATCAAGGACAATGTCTCCTTTTACATGTAGTGACGCTTTTGAATTATCTTTGATACTAGAATGCTATGGAATATGAATTACATATCAACAGAAAGAGCAAAAATCACTGACAAACATAGATTTTTTTCTACCACCGTACATTGAACGGTTCTTGAGTTAGAACACTTTAAATGAGAATAATCATTGAAATCTCTAAATTGGCAACGCGAATAAATATGAATAAACGCTATTTTCAAGCGCAAATTGGCAATTTTTTTTCGATGCATTTTTTAATTTTCATGAGTAAAGTGTTGTTAATTATTAATCATATTTTTTTAAAGGCTGCAGGATCAAAATAAAGTTATAAAATTTGCCAATTTGAGGATCAAAAAGGGATTCATTTTGACCATTAGGAAATCTCTGTCATCTATGGGTTAATATGGCAACTTGCTTTCATCTGTCCAATATCCCTTCAGAAACATTGCCTGCCAACTATGTGAACGTGCCCTTCAATAATATTACTGGCCAGCTGACAATGTAAACGGGCCCTCACTTAATTTCCAAAGCCTTCTATTAGACATGCCCAATTTCTTGCACGAACTACAGTTCTCTTCTTTGAATCTTTCAAGAAACGAAACCTGAAAGCATGGCGGCAATAAGCTGAAAGCATGTGAATGGCAGGCAGCAAATTAGTCAAGGTCTCCCTGGAGAAAAAAAAAAGGAAGAAAATAGTGACAGAAGGCGCTGCTGCACTAGCTCGAGCTAAAAAATAGCGCGCTAATTGGTGGATTGGGGAAAAACCCAGAAAAAAGAAACCGGTCCTGCACTAGCTCAAGCTATTTTAAAATTACGCATTTACGACCTGACGTGACCTTGAACAAACAAGTCCGATGTGTATTGCGTAACTTGTAACTACCGCTAGCATATGGGTCATTCCACAGGGTTGGGGCAACAGCATATTTTTGTGTACATCCCACATATCTTGTATTATTCTGAATTTGTTGTTTTGTGAATTATATTGTAATAAGGTTTTATTTGAAGGCAAGTATTTATTTGATCTTATGATGAATAAATTTGGTGTTTAAAAAAAAAAGATAAGTGTTGGTGTGCCTTTATTTCCCGTTGTCCCTTCAGTTTTAGAGGGTACCAAGTGTGACATGAAAACATGTAATTTTCAGATTTAATTATCAGCAAAAGTTAATGACTTAGCCATAAATCTGTGATTGTTTTTTACCAGGCAATAAATGATGTTTAAAATTGTAGAAGGTTTCTTGGCAAAAGCTAAAAGCAGCTTTAAAAAATAAATCCAAAGTTAGGCCATACCACCGTTACAAGAGTTGTCCCCCTCCAGAATTATTGTAACGGAGGTAAAGTGCCGTTTCATTAAAAAATAGATTGCACTCACCTCATGCTGCCATCGGGAATATGAAGTGGCCAGTTATAGAAATATTCTCATATGAAATTTTGGTTTGATATAGGTAAAAAGAACAAGAAAAATATGTTTCATTCCCTAAATTTGATCGCGATGTCCCCGTGTATTTTGTAACGGAGGTTCGGACTCCTTCGTTTATCTCGAAAATGAAAGAAATCGGCAGCTCTTCGGGGGGAGCGAAAATAACGTGTGTGAAACGTCTTCGCGGGAGACCAGAAAAATTGAGTCTGCACAGCTTCGCAGACGATTCAGGGTCGATTTTCCGGTGCCGTCCCCTGTAACGGAGGTTCCCATTTTCCTCCTTTGCAATAGCGTAAGTACCGTTATATTCCATGATTTATTGATATTTCAAAGAAATTAAGTCCGTGCGATTACCGTATTGACTCGTTGTGATATATTATTCAATTTTACCGATTTTATCGTCCAAAAATTTGGCGAATCAGGCATTTAATTTACACTACAGTCCCAGGTACTCATTTTCATGTTGGAATGACAACATTTCATGATCGGTGTTTGAAAAAACGGTTTGCAAATTTCTCCCACGGGGACCTCGTAAATATAAAAAGTATATCAATTATCTATACCTATACCTAGTACCTATGGAAACACGATTCATCTCTGTTCCCATTTTAAATCAGCTCTGTATTCTGATTTCTGTCAGATATGGAGTCTTGAGCGACTATCGTGCTTTATAAACTTATAAATCATTTGTGGCCTAGATTTCATGCCTACTTCCGGGATGGGTCTAGACACTACCTTGCTTTGTTTTGAAAATTTGAAGGGGATGAATGCATGGTAGAGGGGAAGGGCTGGACAATAATATTTCAGTTATAAATGTGGGCCACAGTCACATTAGTTTTCCCTGTAACCTATGCAGGCTAGTCAATTACCTTGCATTTGATTTGTGCACTTCTCTTTCTATTAAAAGCCAGGGAGGAGTGAACCCTACCCTAATAAAAAGCTTAACAAACTAGACTCTTAAGAGACAGGAAATTTGGTTTGGCTCAGACCCTACCCCATGACATGGTGTTGCTTCCATGTTAGGATGATCAGTATCAAAATGAATAAAGATTAAGAAGTAGATTTTGGTGAACTATCTGGTTAAAAGCTGATTTCTACACTAAATATCATTTTAATGATATCTTTTATTTATTTATTTTTTTAAATTTTAGTTAGGTCTATTTATTAAAAATATATATATATATATATTTTTTTTTTTTTTGGGGGGGGGGGTTAATTGGGGAGGGGGATCTTTGCAAACAATATCAACCTCATTTTTGTATTGAAGATTTATTCATAATGAATTATTAATGGGTAATTGTATCCCTTATCTGCTTTCACACGATTTCTCACATGCACAATAAAAACTAAAAGACAAACATGAAATTTTCAGACATTTTATTTCAAGATATAGATTTCTACAAACACAAAAAATTATCTCCATTTTGTACACTGTATACTGCTTATTATATGCTTTTTATATTTCAACATTTAATTTTTCATGTTATAGGAACTTGATATGAAACAATTTTTTTTTAAATGCATTATGAATTGATTTCTTATTTTCATATTCTTTCATAGCTGTGAAGTTGGTTGCATGCTGATTATTGAAATTTAGATTTGTTTTCTGATTTTTTTTTGGTGAAATACATTTAAGAAGAATAAATTAACTATTCTGTCAATTTTTTTTCCTTTCTTTCTTTTTTTTTTCTTTTCCAGGACTTCATTACAGATCTTATAGCCATGGCTCCTGTGCCGTTCAGGATAAGACTCAGGCCAAGGACTGAGGAGACATCTCACGCAGGGGTAGACTCTAGACATGAGGGCAATGTTACACACTGGCGTAGTCGCATGAAAAGACTGAATCCTGAAAAATATGAAGCAATCTTGGAAAATGATGTTAAGTACAAGCGTTACCGTAATCATAATATGACAGAAGCTAAGAAAGAGCATGAGAGGAAAATAACGAGAGAAAGAGTCAAGAGGTACAGGATGAAGAGGAAAGAAGAAGGTCATGGGGTGAAAGTAAAGAGCAAAGCCAAGACAATGAGCATGACTGAGAAGAAGAAGCTAAGAGAGGGATGGAGAATAAAGAAACAAATGCAACGATTAAATTGGTCTGAAGAGAAACGAGAAGAACATAACAGGAAACAAAGAATGAGGAGACTAGGAAACAAAGAGGAAGTGCAGGACTTTCGGAGGACGAAACTTGAGGAGGAGCGACTGAAAAAGGATGAAGAAAGGATGAAACTAGTAGAAGCCCAACATCAGGAAAAACAAGAAGAGGAAAAGAGGAAACAAGAAGAGGAAAAGCGGAAACAAGAAGAGGAAAAGAGGAAACAAGTAGAGAATGCTGAAAGGGTGCTAAGAGAAGAAGAGGAAGATGTAGTCTTAGTCACTCCCAAATCTACTGAGAGGACATCCATTGCAAGGAGGAAAGCACTGTCCAGAGCTCGTTCACACCTCTCTCCAGATCCTACCATTTTTGCTGAAACATTAAGTGATTTGATAGAGAAGTCAACACCAAGAAGGAAAAAGGCCATAAGAAAATTTGGCATCAAAGTCAGCAAGATGGATCTTGGCACTCTTGTTGCGGAGAATGTCGCAAAAGAATTGAAGAAAAATCGCTTCAAGCGTGATAAGAAGTCAAGAAGTGTTAGGCGCGGTCTGGTATCATCACTTCAAATCCTGAAACCCCTGAAGAAACAGAAACTGGCCAAAAAGGATTTTGGTACTACACCAAAGCTTCTGAAGAGCCTAGGCAAGAAGGATAGTTACAGAAATAAATTCAGGACAGCTCCAGAAGTCAAGAGAATGATTCAGTCCTTCTACGAAGAAGAGGCAGTCCAAATGCCCTATAAGAAGAATGTTAGCAGGAAGACGATGCAAAACCGTGCTATTTTGCAGAGGCCAATTTCATCCCTGTTCATGGAATTTCAGCAGGCCCATCCAGATGTAAAGGTGAAGAAGTCCACATTCTTCATGCTACGCCCAAAACATGTAAAACCCATGGCATGCAACAAGCTAAGGGGATGTCTTTGTGAAGTATGCAGAAATATAAAACTCAAAGTAGATGCAATCAATGCTCTTTGTGTAAAATTTGGATCTCCAACCTGCCGCATCAAAGATGAATTCCATGCATCAACACTTACTCTCTGCCAAAAGCCTGATGACCAGAGACATCACAAGCTGACATGTATCAAACGGGAATGTGAATGCTGTGGTGTAAAGTTGGTTCGTGAACACTTGCAGCCACTTCTAAACAAAGCAGGACCTGATTTCCCAAGTAAGTGGAATCGATGGGAGCTCAAGAAAACTGGTTCAGTCAGCAAGATTCATCTCAATGGCAAAGATGGCTCTCTCTGCAACCTTGTTGACGAGCTATGCAACGAGTTGAAGGTATATCCATCCCACTTATTCCAGTGGTTTTGGCAGCACAACAAGTATGCCCAACTACTCAAGGACCCCCCAGCGAATACTCTTGTGAGTGTCCTTGACTTTGCCGAGAACTATGCCAATCTTCTGCAGGACGAAGTTCAAGCTGCACATTGGTGCCACCAGCAAACTACAATACATCCCATAGTTTGCACATACAGATGTTCATGTGGTACTCCAAACTGCGACTTAGTGGTTACCCACTCTCTGATATTCATCTCTGATGATTTGAAACATGATTATCACAGTGTCAATCACTTCTTCAAGCACTGTGTAACCCACCTGAGGGACTCCCATAACCTTGAAGTTCAGAAGATAATTCGTTTCAGTGATGGCTGTGCGGCTCAATACAAGTCACGTGGAGCATTCTTGGACATTTCTCAATCCCTGTTGCCAACTGAACATCACTTCTTTGGGCCTAGGCACGGCAAGGGCCCCGCTGACGGGGAGAGTGCCGTCGTGAAACAACAAGCTTCTCTCGCAGTCAAAAGCTCCCAAGCAATAATACCAACCCCACATTCTCTCTTCAGTTTTGCCAAGGAAAAGCTGACCCGCTCAGGATCTTGTACGTCTTTCAAGAGGGAGTTCTTCTACATTCCCACCTGTGATATCAATCATGCAAGACCAGTCCCTGTGAAGGCAGTTAAGGACACCCGTAAGATAGCCTGTGTCAAAAATGGAGGTGACCCTCTAACTTTGTTCCACCGAACATTGTCTTGTTTCTGTCAACCCTGTATGACCAGTGAAGGACATTGTGTCAACAGTGATTATGTCACGCCATGGACCTCCACTCAACTTCAAATTCCGAAGGTTGGTCCAGTAGATGATGCTTCTGCAGATGGTGGGGACCTAGCATCTGATGTTCCGGAAGCCTCCTCCCCCATTGACACTCCACACCCATCCACTGGTTCTTCAAACTCCATATCTGTAGACAGACCAGATGAAGAAAGAGATGAAGCTCATGGTATGTTTTAATGCATAAAAAATACAAAAATGTTATGATTTAATGTACATTCCATTTTAGAATTACATTGAAGACAAGGCTTTTTGAAGGATTAAAAAGAAATACCTGAATTTATTTTCTTCGTCCTATATACAACTACCCAACTGTGCCACAATTTTCATCGTACTTATTATACATGTACCTGTATTTCTCATTGTAACAGAAAGTAACATGGTATACTCATTTAATTTACAGGAGACGAACTGTCAAGACCCAGAATTCATGACTTTGTGAAAGTGAAGGTTCCTGTACAAGGCAGAAGAGGCAGATCACAGGAGGAGTTCATTGCTCAGGTAACCACAACTTTAATATCCCAAAGAAATCTTTTTATATTTTAGAAGTCATTCCAGCCTTCAGTCGATTAATATTCTAAAGTAATGATAATAAATCTCATACCTTGAACAATTAAAAATATTAACATTTTGAAGCTTTACAAATTTTGTCATCCAACATCTTTGCAGGTGGCTTCATACGATGGAGATCAGTTACGTCTTCAGTACATGCAGAACCACGGAGAGTTATACTTCTGGCCCAATAGCTGTGAAGATCAGTACTTCCTCCACCCAACTTCGGATGTGATATCTATCATGCCAGAACCCGAGATGGTGTTCATCGGGACCAGGGTCCACTTGAAATTTTAATTGTGTTGTTTGTTTGCTTTCTTCTTAAGGACAAGAATGTGGAGCTAGAGGGGGTCAAAGTAGCACAGAAGTAGGATCTTTGGACAAAACAAACTTTATTTTTGTTCTGTTCGGTCTTATAGATCAATGCTATGTACATGATACATGTAACTGTACACCCACCTCCCGTTTTTTTTTTGTTGTTGTTGTTGCTACTTTTATGTAGGTTGACCCCCTCTTTCTCCAATCTATTACGAAACTATAATGGAAAATCATTCAGATCTGATCCATGTACAAAATATTCCTGATATTCAAAGGTGAAATTTATGTCTCAGCTCTTAAAATTTTATATTTTTAAATATTTTTTTGGGTGACATTTGCCAACATAAGATGTTAAAGTTGTTGATTATTAGTGTGTGCAATGTTTTATCTTTCTGATATTATTGGTCTTCCAAAATTACAAGTACATTTTTTGCTCAGGACTGCTTGCATGCGTCAAATGTTGTGTAAGATGATACCAAAGTAGTTTGAATGACAGGAGAGTAAGTGCAATTTTACCTGTTTTTCCATTGCTCAGTCTTGCCGTATAACATAGTATATTTCAACTCAACTCAAAATAACATTCAACAATTGTACTTTATTTATTTTACCCTAAAACTCTGGTATAATTGTATGTCCAGGTTATCAATGTTTTCATCATACCTTGAATTTTCATTAGCTATGCATTTCGCATAA
The DNA here is from genome assembly GCA_940671915.1 of Paracentrotus lividus. Lineage (NCBI taxonomy): Eukaryota > Metazoa > Echinodermata > Echinoidea > Camarodonta > Echinidae > Paracentrotus > Paracentrotus lividus. The sequence continues at coordinate 6,082,353 of CALNVZ010003429.1, forward strand.
CCATTTACAGTATTCAAAGAACATTTATTGGTATTATAATTAAATTATTGCCTTACACAATGTATTTAATGTACAATGTATAACATCTTTAATTAATTTATTGAAAAATGTACATTTATAAGTTAAACAGCAACTTGTAAGAGAGTTGGTTGTATTCATGCATTCCTTGGATTTTATTTCCATGTAATGGAATTGACCGATTTAAAACACTACTTTTTGTCTTATGTAAAAATGTACATACATGTAAGTTAAATAACACCTTGTAAGAGAGTTGGTTGTATTCATGTGTTCCAAGGATTTATTTTCATGTAATGAAATTGACTGATTTAAAACACTACTTTTTGTCTTTTATGTAAAAATGTACATAAGTTAAATAACACCTTGTAAGAGAGTTGGTTGTATTCATGCGTTCCAAGGATTTTATTTCCATATAATGGAATTGACCGATTTAAAACACTAGTTTTTGTCTTTTATGTAAAAATCTACATAAGTTAAATAACACCTTGTAAGAGTTGGTTGTATTCATGTGTTCCAAGGATCTTATTTCCATATAATGGAATTGACTGATTTCAGACACTGCTTTTTGTCTTTAAAAAAAATTTAAACTGCAACTTGTAAGAAAGAAAGTTGGTTGTATTCATGCCTTCCAAGGATTTTATTTCCATATAATGGAATTGACTGATGGAACACTGCATTAAACCGTTGAAAAAAGTTAAACAGCACATTGTAAGATAGTTGTATTCTTGTATTCATGTATTCCAAGAACTGTATTTCCATCTACATGTATGAACTTAAACAGAATTATCAACTTCTTCATTATAGATATTGACATTTGCATAAATGTAGTTATTTGTGTGGGATGGATTCTAATTTCAGATTCTGAAATGTTGCTGTACATTGTAGAGTACATAACCAGAAAAAAATCTAAACAAAAGCATTACACTTTCAGAAAATCTGTTAGAATTATATTTAAAAATCTAGAGTTGTTTGTAACATGAAAAATACATGTAGGTTCTAGATCCAATTGTGAAAGATTTGTCAAAACTGTATTGTTTTTGCTTTTTTAATACACACTGTATGACGGATGTTGATCAGGTTGTCGTTGGGTTCTAAAAAAAATAAAAAATATAGTCTGCAGCAGTCTATGAGAATCTTACATTGTAACTCTCATTTTCTTGTATCACATGTGATTTCTAAGTACATAACCTGCTTTTTAGAATGCATGCAAAGTAGAACAATAGAGTAAATCACAATATTAAGACGAAAACAAGCAATATTGTATTCTTGGAGCATGTACACATAATGTTTACCCAAAGATAGCAATATGCACTTTGGGGAAGCGTGTTTCTTTCTTCATACAATGTATTTTAGGTGATTTTTGTTTCACAAAAAAAAAAAAAAATCTTTAAAAGAATAAGAATGGATTCTACATGCAATGGCTATATCAGATAATAATGTACCACCGTTACAGGGGACATCATGTCCCCTGTAACGGTGGTACTCCTTAAAGAAGGGACTACCTTCAGGAGAATTGTTGTAGATTCCAACTAAAATCAATTTCAATATAAGAGAACATCCTTTCCCTTCCTCTCTCAGTTGCAATCATCTCAGTTAACTCATTTTCAAGAATTCAGGAAAAAAGTATAAATGGGAGGTCACAACATGACGACACAGGAGCACTTATGGAATCCATTCACATATTCATTGCTTTCACAATCAGCTTTGAATTGTTGGAAATAACCTTTCAAGTCAGTAAAAATATTGTATGGATTATGCTTGTGTGATATGATGAAAACTGGGGACTTGAAATTGATGCTTGGAGAGAGAAATGAAGCAAATCATGAAAAAATTGTCCCCTGTAACGGTGGTATTTTATAACATCTGGTAACTCTGATTACTCTAGAATGAAAAGGTCAATTTACAAAATGCAAATGGAATTTATTGAAGTGGTAATGTAGCTAACTTCCAATGATTATTTCATCTCATTTGAAACACCTTTATTTTTGAGCTTCCATGTCACAGAAATTGCCCCAACCCGATGGAATGACCCATATGCACGCACAGATGCACGATTTCGGATTTATCTCGAGCTAGTGCAGCACCGCGCAAAATAGCGCGCTATTTCGTACCAAAACGGCAAACCAGCTCGAGTTTTTTTTAAAAAACCTAAGATGATTCGGGCTTGGATTTCTTCCAATTTAGCGCGCTATTTGACCACAAAGTCGGATCTGCACTGATCGAGCTAGTTCATCAGATCACAATTAGCGCGCTATTTAAAATAGCTCGAGTTAGTGCAGCACCGCCTAAAGACGCTGTTTGAAGTTCTTTTCCATGCCAAGGAACGTGCTTTGCTAATGTCAGCTGATGTAATTCCCTTGCTGATGTAATTATGAGAACAATAACCCAGCCCTGGAAAAAAACAAAATGTTCACCTCCCTTTTTTGTTTTTGCAAAAAATTCAAAAAATATATTACAGACATGCATGAGCACAAATGTACATGTACATGTATTAGTATATTCCAGGTTTAGTTTAAGGATTTCTCTTTTTAATTTATAAGAAATGAACAACAAAACAAGGGGGGACAACAACTAAATTACAAAAAAAAAATCATTATTAACTATGGATTCAAGAGTATAATAGTCTAGTCTCTTAACTCTATTCATTAATTTTGCTTCTTTTTTTTTTTTTCATTATTAGTATTATTTTTTTAGATATTGCTTGCAGGACTAAGGAGTTAAACCTCCTCTGTCATATTGTAAATGTGCGTGCTGCTATAAAGCGTGCTCAGAATATTAAATTGCAGATTAAGTAAGTAAAATGACACTTTTACATATGTACATTTATTTATTTATTTATTTATTTCTGATCTTTTGTATTCACACCAGTCAAATATCTGCCAAGATGCTTTTTTCAACCCAAAAGATTACTCAGGGTATAATCAATACTTGCGTCTTCACTGAGAAGGCTTACAGACTAAAACAAAATCAATAACTGTTTACCTCAAATTACATCCTCATTGTAATTTGGGGATATAATTTGAAGCACATATAGACAGTAATTTCCAGGACTAGTGGATGCAAGATGAAAGATTTTGCCAACAAATGACTGCAATTAATGCCAACAAACAAGGGGAAGTCACAATACTACATGCCACTGTAATCCTTTCACCATCAAATTTTCACCAAATGATGTGATCTACAATGTATGTGCATCACCTTTTTTCACTTCTTTTCTGACTTTTGTGTGTCAAATAATAGTTGAGGATATGAGCTTTTTAATATCCACATCTCCCCCCCCCCCCTCCCCCAGAACCATACATTATATTAAATTATAGTTCTTTCTGGGAAACACTGAAGAAATATATTTGCAGGCAAATAATACAGACAATATTCTTGACAAAATCTGATAATTGTATAGCTTGATGTGACATTAATGTTATTTCCGTAACTTACACCTTATCCACTGACTCCAAACTTACATTTTGTATACTATATTCTGTCAAATTTAGCTTGCACATAACAAGTTTTGGCAAAAACAACTCTTGTTTTCTGATCATTCTTTCATTGTTTTGAGGTAACCTTTCCTCAGCTTATTCATAAGGGATCAAATGTTACTTCCAAGGACTACTGAGTGCAAGGATTGCTTTTGCCCAAATTTGGTACAAGGCAATTTTGACACTTTTTTTTAAAGCCCAAACTTGTGCTCAGCCAACAATGGCAGCACAGGTACCGGTACATAAACTTTGTATCATTGAACACATATGAATTTAAACAGAAGTTACATGTACACAGTTTAAATATGAGTCTCTCAAAGTTGGGTTTACTTTTTGCTAGGACACACTGTACAAATTTTTTTCAGCTTGAAGTGAAAACAATACTTGCCCTACATGTACCACCTCACATGTACATATTTTTAAAGGCACAATACAAAATACAATCCCAGTTGGTATAATTTGCTCACTGGTTACACACTGTGAGTGAAGTTTATGAAGGGATACAAAAGATTTCAAGCACCCTTGTTTCTATGTTTGTAAACCAGGGAGTTCTCTTGGACAGGGTTAATCTCCAGAAAACTCTTTAGTGTGAAGTCATGGGGAACACTGGAGGACAAATTCTTTTAGAAGGGGAGGGTACTAAACTGTGTGACGTACTCGCAATAGGGCCATTCATTCGTATTGTATGGTAAAGCCAGTATTGTGGAACTTTTGCCTCGGCTGGAATGCATTTAGAGCTGGGTGATTTATTGATCATTTGTCAGTTGGAGTCAAGTTGGTTCAAAGCAAAGTGCACAGTCTAATTCATTCATCTCCAACTGCAATCCTGAGTACAATTAGGCCATTCCACAGCAAGTGGTCCTGAGCACCAAAAAATAAAATTGGCATATGAATGCCCAAATGTAGCTTTTTTGTTAGATAAATTAAAAAAAAATAATAAAAATAACGTTACGTAAGTTACACATCAAATTAAGTAAGTTACATCAGTGTACTCAGTGAAAAATTGCGTTAAACTTTCTGAAACTTTACAGAAAGACAAAAGTATATCAATTCAAGTGCATTATCATTCAAATTTTATAGCCAAAATGAAGCTAAAAAATTATTGAAATTTACAAAATTCCCACAAAATTATGTACATGTGGGACTACACTTGAATTTGATTGCTTATGATGCAAATATTTTTAAAACTAAAGAAGATAAAGCAATAAAATTTTCAGTTTTGGTTTCCTATGATGTCATTCTACAAAATTAATCATAAATTAAGTCAAACAATTGGATAGTAGATATTTTTTTCATTGATTTTTCAGACAGCGTAACTTACGTAACGCTCAGCTGTAACTTACGTAACGGCGATGATGGGCTCATATAAAAAATATGGGTGATTGGATTGTCCTAATTTCAACTGAAAATGTTAGCTGCATGTCTACTCTCTTGATTTCTGATAAAGTTTAGTCATGAAAGCTTAGCACTTCACAGAGTTTTCAAGTTTCCCAAAAAAGGTTGGGGATTCCATTTTCTCTGACATAACTTACGTAACGCTCCTAAAATGCTTATTATTTTTTCTATTCAGGCCCAGTGAGCTGACTTTTGTTTCTTAAATTTGAGAGTCTAGGGCAAGGATCTACCATGATAGGATTTAAACTTCCAATGCAGTTTATTAAGAGGAGGACAGACCTTTTAAGTCAGTATTTTTCTCTGAAGTGTAACTTACGTAACGTGGAATGGCCCAATTCCTTTTCTCTCTCTTCCTGGGGAGGGGTGAGGTATTACAGTGTAGCTCATAGAGCTACAACATGTACATGTACACAAGGCAACACTGTACCAATACAGAATTTTCTTTATTTTTAAAGCTGAAATGCTACGGGGTCATCCCACAAGACCGACACCCACGAGACCGACAGCCCATAAGTCCGACACTAGACAAAAAAGGCCTATTATACCGACGCTAGCAAATAAAGACCCATACATGTAAGACCGACACTAGAACAAACAGGCCCACGAGACCGACACCACAATAATATGACCCACGAGACAGAAAATTCGCAAATAAGGCCCACGACACCGACGGTAGAGCAAAACAGCCAACGAGACCGACGTTATTATGAAGTATACCCACGAGTCAGACGTTTCTTCAATTAGGCCCATGAAAACGAATATCCAGGGGTATCATCGGGGCACGAGGCCATGCCACCCCCACCCCCTATCGGGTAGGCAAAATGGACGTTCAAAAGGCAAACAAAAGGGGAGAAAAGAGGGAGGGAGAGAAATTACCAAGGGGAAGTAAACAGAAAGGGTGGAAAACGATATCCAGGGTATCATCGGGGCACGAGGCCATCCCCACCCACCCCCTTATCGGGTAGGCCAATGAGCGTCTAAAAGGCAAACAAAAAGGGGGAGAAAAGAGGGAGGAGAGAAATTACAAAGGGAAGAAACAGAAAGGGTGGGGAAGGGCAACAGAGACTAGATCCAAAGAACCATAAGGAGCAGGTACGTAAGGAGGTTGTAATGACCCCCCCCCCCCGCCGCGGCGCTGATCAAGGTGGCCCGGCAGGCCTGGACCCCCCCCCCCCCAAGAAAAAAAAAAAATATAATAATAATAATAAATTAGGCTCCAATATAATTTATTTTTCTAAGCTTGTATTCGCGCTCGGCATATCAACATTCATAAAGAAATGATAAAGCACACACACACACACACACACCAACAATAAGTAAATAAAATACAAGGTCTTCATAGAATTGTTTCCCGAAATAGTTGGTACAAAAATTGAGCCCCCCCCCCCCCTCCTGAAAATCTTCCAACCTATGGGTCATTCCATGCCAATTCACCCAATGAAAGTGCAATTTTGCACCCTTCCGGTCTCAGAATTTGCTCAAATTTGGTACACATAAAGTTTAACATAACCTTTCCATGAAACAAAAAAAATTAGGTAAACGGTTCCATCGGTTTCCGAGCTATGGCCCGCCCTTTTTTAATTTGTTTTGGCAAAAAGTGGGTTGACTTCCATTTCAACGGCACAAATGCGCCTGAACTGGTTGACCAATTTTTGTGAAACTGGTTACATTCAAAAGAAAATTCAAGAGGAATTCAAAAAATGGTATCAAAATATTATTGGAGCAATTTAAAGTGCTTGACTATTGACCTGTCCTTATACTTGATTTTGACCCCAGAACAATAATGTTTTATTGATTTGTATGTAATTGTCAGTATATATATTAAATAAACATGTAAATACATGTATCTAGATGATTTTTATTTTCAACCTTTAAAAACTCTTTTAAATGTATTTTCACAAGTTACTGTTACGCCACATTTGTGTTGGTAATGTGTGTACAAGTCTCGCATTATAGGCTTACTTGAATATTCCAATTAAGTTAAATTACAATTCAATCGAGCGATTTTGCTTATCAAAAATTGATCGATACTTGCGATACTATTGAATTATCCCAAAAATTTAAGGTCTAAAGTCAACTTTCGCAGCTCCACTTCCCGTTAGTAGAATGCGTCGTAACGCCATTGGATGTATAGACGGATTGATTCGTTATCTTATTCCCCCCGCCCTGCCACCCATTTTTGTTCTCGACTCTCGGCCCTTGGATGTCTTCTGTCTGCCTCTCTCCACCCCTTCTTGCCTTTAGATGTCCTTTTCTTGACGTCGGAGGTATATCTTCATGTAATGTCGGTCCTCGTGGCCTGTTTTGCTACTACCGTCGTGTCGTGGGCCCTGTTATTGCGAATTTTCCTGTCTCGTGGTCATATCGTATGTAAGTGTCGGCTCGTGCCTTTTGATTCTAGTGTGCGGTCTCTATGTTGGCTGTTCGGTCTCGTTGGGCCAAGTTGTATTATTAGGTCGATCTCGTATGGCCTATTTACTTTACTGGTCGTAGCTCGTGGGTCGTCGCGTCTCGTGGGCTGCGCCACTCTCGATGGGTGTCGGTCTTGTGGGATGTTACCTCAATGCTACACATGTACATAGGCAAACTCACAGAAAGGGCTCACCACCATATAAGTAAGAGCACCTAACTTTCTTTCAACAGTAAACAATTTATGGTTTTGGTGGTAAATGGATATTAATCTAAGAGTAATGAAGAAGGGTCAGCTGTTTGCAGTTGAAGACAATTTCATGAAGTCTTTACATTTACAAAAATGTATCAATAATCAAAGTTCTTTTTCGACTTAAACAGAAAAAAATAGTTAACAAATAGTAACTTATCATACAGAGTAAGTTTCTTAAAAATCAGTGTATTCAAAACAATTTTGATTCCACAATACTGTTTGACAGCCTCATATCGATTGTATCTCAAAGCACTCACTACTTTTCCTCATGGACAAACATTTAGCTACATGATAATAGATTCTAATGTAGGGTGCCTAGCTAATCATTGGAATCTACTTGTTTAACTGTACATATAACACATGTAATGTAACTGTGTTTCAATCGGCGCAACCTTTATCCTTTGGAACATGAGTAGCGAAACAAGTGGGACTCACATGCAGAACTATGTTGTAGTTTACCAAGATCCAGTTACATCCAAAACACAACATAGAGTGCCTAAGTGTGTCGCCTAGTCTAAAAGCAACATTTTTTCATGTGGTGCACCCAGCAGTATACGATACATGAGGGAAAAGGAATTAGATGATGGAGAGCCATTTGTATATGTTACCTTGAAAATTATAATCGAAAATAATAATGGTGTACATGTACATGTAGATTCAAGAGGCAGTATTAAAACAACAACCTTGCAGAGATGCTACGTTCAGAGAGTGGCTGGGCGGAGATCTTTCGCATCGTGTTTGGAAGCAGTGCGCATGTGGTGCGCGTTACCATATGTGCGCGCGCAATACTAACTAGTACACAAAGGAGGCGCGCGCGAGACATATCTCTAACTATCATCAAAAACAAACATGACAGAGACGATTCTAGTAGATAAGCAATTCAGTTGGTTTCGTTTTTATTTTTTGCTATGTTTATGGGTGTTTGATTGTCATATTTTTATCTTCTGTGGACTATAAATATGAGCTCTATTTTGTCGTGGCTAGTCAGCCATCACGCCCTTGCCTTTCGGCTCTCTCCCCTCCCCATCTTTAGGGCGGTATCAATCCATACATGCTTGTACTTTACAGGCATGAGACAGAGAAATTTCGAAAAAAGAGGAAAATTGCTACCAGTGAGGGAGCGGAGCGACCGAACTTCCTGGGTGTGGGTTCGGGAGGGGGGTTCCCCCTACCGCAGAAAATTTTGCAATTTTAGATAGAAAATTCACGATTTTTTAGCTGCAACTTCGTCAAATCAATCTTGTGTTCCAAGTCTACACACAGTTAGAGTGGAAAATATTTCCAGAATACACAATGAAAACACCGCCGAAAACACCTCCGCTATGTACATGCAAAAAAAAAAAAAAAAATTGTATTTTTTTTTGTATTTTTTTTTTTGGGGGGGGGGGATTTCAAAATCGGCGGAAATCGGCGGAGAAAAATCATGCCTGACTTTAGTCGGGGGAAAAATCCCAAGAAATCATGGAAAAGGGGGACCTTTTGATGCAGCTTCCCTTCCAAAAGCCTATAATAGGGGGTACTTTTGACACGGCTTCCCCCACTGAAAGGGGTACATCTCTAAGAATCCGGAACAAGCATATATTATAAAGTGTATGGTTGACCCCCTAAGTAGGGGGGGGGGGCGGGGGTCCAGCAGTGACACAGGGTGCATCTTTTCCGCAAGTGTTGACAGTGAAACAATTCGTGTTCTGATGATTCTGGACCAAATCAAGTTTGATTGGATAAAAGTTAGTGCTCAGATTTCTTGAACATTAATTTTTCATGAAAATTTTGAATGATTTGATGAAAGAAAATTTGAGTTATGAGGGGCACAAGAATGATACAATTTTTTTTGTTTAAATACATGTATCCTATTAAAATCAAGTTATTTTCATATTCAGTAACATCGGATTGGATTTTATACGCCAAAACAATTTAGTGCTCAGATTTTATAATGGGCCATGTGTTGTAAGTTCGCCGCCTTTTGCGTTACATGCCAATTTGACTACAAACAGCTCTTTTTTCTCTTCAAGGACCTGTATCTCGAAAAGTATACCCCCTATAATATCAAAACTATACATTTTCTGAAAGAAAATTCCTCAAGGAATCTAAATCTGCATTGAAAAATTATACCAGGTGTAAGATAAAAAAAAAAGTTATAAAGAAAATTTCAAGAAATTTAAGATTTTTTTTTAAATTTTCATTTAAAACCCCCAAAACCCCAAAAGATTCTTTTCAAAAATTTTAACCCATGTAGGCATAGGCTCAACTTACCCCATCAACAACGGCTCAACTATTAAACCCCACACCTTATTTTGAAATTCTTACTAGACACAAATCTAATGATATGGTTAAATTTATTTTCAAGGATACTTCTTTCAACTGTAGTATGATAGTCCGTTAAATCTTTAGGGTGTCAAACATATGAGCACACATGTCACTTTTCACAGAAGTCACTTTGACCAGCAAAAATCAAATTTTGTTGATTATAACAAGCTTGTAGTCTGCACCCATGTATCAAATTTAGCATGTATGGTCCATCTATCATTATGTAACAAGAGATGGAAGCATAATAAATATAAAAATGGTCTTGACCTATTTAGAGGGGGTGGCTATGGCTCAACTAACCCACTGGCTCAACTAACCCGAGTCTCCCCTACCCTATCCCTTCACGTAGCAGCAAGCCAATCCAGGATCCAAGGGGATCCCACGGGAGAAAGCCCCCCCCCCCCCATCCCAGCAAAAAAAAAAAAATAAAAAAAAAAGCGGGAAAAAATAGAAAATGTAGAAAAAAATATGCCGACCCGACTGACCAATCTAACCCCCCCCCCCATGGCCGTTACATGATGCGTTGTATGGCGAAGGCCGAGAGAAAATTTTACACCCCCCCCCCCACCCCCTCATGATATGCAGTTTCTAATGAATAGAGTGAGGATGGGGGCTGCAGCCCCTACTCTTTTTACACACATCAGGTTATATTTTTGGTAAACGTTTAGTCAGCAGACAATTAAATAGCTTTTTGAATTCCATTCCTGATAAAAACGCAAAACATTATAATCATGGCTTATGTATTTTGTCTTGTTTTGTTTTGTTATTGTGTTGCGATATGTATAGTTTTCAAGCTCAACGGTCCCACCCATATTCCATATCCATCTAGTCCTACTTTTCTGACAAAATCTACTTCACGGTACCCCCTCCTCAAACACTCCTCTTATTTCCTACCCGAACCTCACACTCTACCAATTTGATATACATTCACTATCATAAAGTTGATGCACCCAAAACGAAATATTGAATTCACCAAGAGAGAACGGAATTTACGAATGGACGAATTTGGACGGCGAACATTGACTGAATTGCGACTGCTCACAACAGCAAATTCTGGTCGAGGCGCAATTTGGCAATTGGAATTGTAACCCGGGTTTGATTTTGGCTCTACACATAAGCTTAATTTCATTGCAGATTTGTAATCCGATCACATTCCGGGACGTAAAGCGCTCGAAAGAATGTTGTAAATTGATGTAAAACACTTACGGTAGATAGTTAAACCTTGACCGGTAAACCTTATATAAAAACGAGGCGGAAAAATGCACGTGATTTTCATTAATTCATGCAGTTAGTTATTTTATTATTCTATATACTTTCATTAGTGAAAGTATAATCAATATAAAATACGCTACCAAACAAATTAATAAATCCGATGTGTTACAATTTCTAAAATTCATCAGAAACTGGTAAATTGTCAATTCTCACACAATAAACACTGTCAAGGTCGTCTCCTTTTTTTTTTATCATATTTTAATATTATTTTATCAGAGAATATACCAGATGAGCTTCAGTAACCGCCACCCGCCCCCCTACACCAAAAAAAAAAACAACTAGAAAAAATGTAAAATAAAGAAAAAAACCAATTCATAAACTCCAAATTATGTATACTACCAAAATTATTTTTAAGAAGAAACACATTCCCTGCATCTTTTGATGTAGGGTAATTTTGGGTGATGTTTATATGTCGTTTTAACGCTCTGGATAGAAATAGGGCGCCATTTTGAGTATTGTTTGCAACATGTACCATTGTCAATTAGCTGCAATAGAGGTGGTTAGTAACAATCAAAACCACCAAAAAGCATATAATAAAAAAGCCAACTTCATCTTTCATCTCTGACTAAAATCGCCATAACTTTTTAACGAAAAATGTCCGAGTTGTGCCAAATAATTTGACAGGGTTTTTGTTAATACAATAAGTTGATTGGGTACATTTTGGTTGAAATAATGGGTATGATCTGTAGAGTCAGGGCGTAGAATGAAAGTACGAGTCACAGATCTCAAAGACACAAAATAAGACAGCTTTATTCAAAAGTCAAATTATTAAGTGGCTATAGGTCTCTCAGCTGACAATTTTGCTCTGTTGGTGTCTAACTTCAATCAATGGATTACTGACGAATACTAATCCAATTTTGGACATAATTTACCTCTAGTCGTATAACTGTAACACAGACCGCCTAAAGGTTTATTTGGACTGCAAAACATTTTTCTTAAAAAGTTATTGCTATTTCATTCAGGATGTAGTTGCTTTTTATGTCCACTTTTGTTGTTTCACATCTTATTCCTACTGCCTAGCAAATTCGCAATTGACATGTCGCAACAATCTGTAGAGGCGTGTCGCATGGATAGCGTAAAAACATTACCCCGCAATAAAAGGAGTCCTAAAAGATTGTCGGTGAGAGTATTTTTATTATACTACTTTCAGAATTATTGTATTATCTAATTTTGAGGAGGGTTTCAATTAGATTGGCTTTTTTAGTTTAACTGACATTTTTTTCAGGGGTGTACTTTTTTTCTGACTCCCTCGGTATTTCAGATCTATGGGAAAATATGCCCTCAATCCGTTTTTGCGACGAATAAATTATTAAGCTAACATATTTAGAGAGCAATGCGCCACAAATCTAAACGCTTTGAAAATATATATATGAGCCTCTGTACACTTTGGACATTCTGTACAAAATTGTTATGAAAAGCGAGCTTCTTCCGAAAATGGTTCTGTAGGATTTAGCGCCTTATATCGCCACGCACTTCCCAAAGGTAACAAGTAAAATATAGAAGATAATTGAAATTAGGAAAACTAAATAGAGATCTAGTCGATGATGTTGTTATAAAGAATGTTTATCCGATGTCTGTTATCCTTATATTTATTTTTTTTAAAATCGATTTTATCTATTATATATAAATAAATATATTTTAAAATACAATACTCTCTTAAAGAATACACCAAAACACAAATATAATAATAATATAATCAGATAAGAGTTTACACGTAAATTTGGCATGGATGACATCAACAACAAAAATACAATAATGTTGTAATGCATGTTTCGCAGCCAATTTTATTAGATGATTGTCTCAAATTTTCAGACGAGTATTGCTACCTGTCTTCTCAGGCATGAAATAATTTACAATGAATCAGTTATTATAATTAAGGAGCCTAATATATTAATATGTCCCATTGTAAATATTATCTGTTCGAGGAATGACGGAAAAGGGCAATACCGTCGCAAAATTTGAGACAAAGTCTAACTGAAAATGGGCGAAAATTGCATTACAACAGATTTGTCTTAATATATTAATATATATAATATATATAAGTATATATATATATACTATATAAAAATATGTATAATATATATATCTCTATAATAATATATAATTTAATGCTGTGTTGCGTTGCCTTTTGTTCTCATTTCTGCATTCCCCACCCCCCTCTTCTTTATTTTCTTCCCCTTCATTTTTTCTTCACTCCTTTTTTTCTTGCTCTCTTCTTTCTTCTTTTTTTTCTCCTTTGGGTGAGGGGGAGGTGGGGAGGAGGGGAGGGGGTGGCGTTGTTGTTAGTTTAGTTTTATGTTTAGGTTTAAGGTGTCTTTTTGGGGATGGGGCTATACAATGTACTATTAATGAAAAAGTTTGATAGACATGCAGTGTAGGTGAATCGATGACGGACGACGACGACCTGATGATGATGATGATGATGAATGATGATGATGATGATGATGGCCTCGGGTCTGCGGAAAGAGGCTATTATAAACCACTGGTTGCACGTGATATAATAAGTCATATTGCAGGGAATGACGACGAAAGTGCTCAAAGATCGCCGCTTGTTTAGTGACAATTTGAGAGAAAACTATAAGAACCTTTTACAGAGAGGTCAATTGAGTGAAATCTTTACGCTGTGGACTAAAATAAGAAGAAGTTTCAATCTGTGATTATCTCATATGAAATTTGTAATTATCTATTCTCCCCTGACCTTGCGAAATAGCAAATGTTGATTGATAGTGATGGTCGACTGAAGATTATATGGGGCGTTGTGAATTAGTGTGTTGCATTGAATGGGAGTCGAGTGCAGGTGCGAAGAGCAAATGAACGAGTGCTGTCGCGATGTCGATGTCGCTGTCGGAGAAATTGAGATCGAATTTGAGATCTTGAAGAACTAAATGTAAGCTACATTTAATTATTCTTCTTAAGGCTTACAGTAATCGAAATGATATAGTTGTATGAACCATGAGTTTGTCTGTCATTCTGTCTTTGTCCTTAGTGTGTATGTTTTAGGACATTTTTCTGTGATGTGCCGTGCTGCAAACTGCCGACTCGCGTCTCCTTCCATGAGACAAACTGATTCTACACGCAATGGCATGCGCATGCAGCGGTTCTTTCAAGTCGTCGGTGGCGGTGGCGCTGGCCCGCTGCGCGCCGGGGTAGCCCTGGCACACTGGTTCGCCAGGACCTGTCCGTAGTCAATTCTTTCCTCAACTATGTCTGCACGAGCAGATCAGTTCAGAGTGTCTATTGCAGATTTTTAGCATCCCGCTGCCGCTTAACCTATGAATCACAGCCCCGCGAACGCAGAAGGTGAAGGGGCTGTACTATTAACACACCCCTATTTACAGCGTAACTTTCAGTGATGATGAGCGCAAAATGAATTATACTGCCTACTCCTGGTCAATTTAATCAATCTAATGTTAAAATATCTATTTTAAACATCTATGATGTTTCAACGCGTAACGAACGACTAAAATGAAAGTAATATAAGAGCTTTTTGACTTACCAAAATGAATTTTCCGTTTGGTCTTGTTTCTAAATTCCTAACGGTGGCGCCATCGTGCCAATCTTTCAATGACGTCAATTCGATTTCATGACGCTCCGTCCCATAACTTCATGTGCGAAGAATTAATTGAACAGCGCAGGCACGGAGACGTGAAGTTGGAGCAGACGACGTTCCACATTCCGGATGACCTAACCTTGCAACTGAAATTAGAAATTACGTGGTGGATGTCTTCTGTTTTCCAGTATTTTCATCATATTTAGTTTATTACTTCAAGTGAAATATTTGCAGATGTCACCAAATCTCGAGAAGGACCTTCACAGTCTGGATTTCAATGTGAGTATGAATATCCTTGACCCGAAAATTTTGTGATAATTTTTTTTTTTTCTCTAGAAAAAAAAAAAACTTCGCTAGAAACGCGTATCACTGAACTCGTCAGTCCGTCGCTACGCGAACGAGACCGGCCACTGTTTCGGATTACCCCGACCGCTAG
>CALNVZ010003429.1:6101809-6169837 GCA_940671915.1 Paracentrotus lividus
ATATACTTTCATTTTTAGTCGTTGTTACGCGTGAAACATCATAGATGTTTAAAATAGATATTTTAACATTAGATTGATTAAATTGACCAGGAGTAGGCAGTATAATTCATTTTGCGCTCATCATCACTGAAAGTTACGCTGTAAATAGGGGTGGTTAAAGTACAGCCCCTTCACCTTCGGCGACGGGGCTGTGTATAGTTAAGCGGCGGGATGCTAAACTGCAATAGCACCCTGAACTGACTGCTCGTGCAGACATAGTTGAGGAAAGAATTGGACACGGACAGGTCCTGACCAGTGCCCAGGGCTACCCCGGCGGCGCAGCGGGCCAGCCGCCACCGGCCACCGACGACTTGAAAGACCGCTGCATGCCGCATGCCATTGCGTGTAGAATCAGTTGTCATGGAAGGGAGACGCCGTTTGCAGCACGGCACACCATCAGAAAAATTGCCTAAAACATACACACTTTGCAAAGAAACAGAATGACAGACCAAACTCATGGTTTTCATACAACATATCATTCGATTACAATGTAAGCTTAAGAAAGAATTATTAAATGTAGCTTACATTTTAAGTTCTTCAAGATCTCAAATTCGATCTCAAATTTCTCCGACAGCGACATCGACATCGCGACATGCACTCGTTCATTTTGCCTTTCGCACTGCACTCGACTCCCATTCATGCACACACTAAATTCACACGCCCATAAATTCGTCGACGCACTATCATAAATTTGCTTATTCGCAATCAGAAATGCAGATTAATTAGCAAATTCATATGAATATCACATTAAATTCTTACTATTTAGTCCAGGTAAAGAATTCCTCAATGACCTCCTGTAAAGTCTTGATATTTCTCCTAAAAATTGTCACTAAACAGCGGCGACTTGAGCACTTCGTCGGCATTCCTGCAATATGACTTATTAATATCACGTGACACCAGTGGTTTTTAATAGCCTTTTTCGCAGACCCGAGGCCATCATCATCATCATCATCATCATCATCATCATCATCATCATGGTCGTCGTCGTCGTCATCGTTCACCTACACTGCAGTCTTCACTTTTTCATTAATAGGTACATTGTATGCCCCTTCCCACAAAAATACAACGTAAACTAACAAACTTAAAACAAACAACCCACCCCCTCCCCTCCTCCCCCCCACCACCCCTCTACCAAGGAAGAAAAAAGAAGAAGAAGAAGAGGAGAAAAAAAAGGGGGAAGAAAAAAGAGAAAAATGGGGGGGGGGGGGAAGCAGAAAAAGAGAAACAAGCATAAGCAAAGCAACAAAAATATATATATATATATATATAATATATATAATATATATATATAGTATATATATATATATAATATATATTATAATATATAAAAACAAAATTTGTAATGCATTTTCGCCATTTTTATTGATTTGTCTCAATTTTCGACGGTATGCTCCGTCTTCCTCAGGAGAAATATTTACAATGAACGATATTATATTTAGGCTCCCTAATATAATACTGTTCATTGTAATATTTCTCCTGAGGAGACGGAGCAATACGTCGAAAATTGAGACAATCTAATAAAAATTGGCGAAAATGCATTACAACATTTTGTTTTTGTTTGATTCACATGCAATACGTGAAACTCTATGAATAATATATATATATATATATATATATATATAATAAATAGATTTTTTTTTTAAGAATAATAAAATAAGAATAAATCGGATAAACTTCTTTATAACAACCATTCGAAGCTCTTTATTTCTAATTTCAATTATTTATATTTACTTTTACTTTTGGGAGTGCTGGCTGTATATAGGCGCTAAATCCGATTGCATTCGGAGAAAAGCTTGTTTCATACAATTTTTGTACAGGTTGTGATAAAAGTGACAGAGGCCTAATATATATTCAAAGGTTAATTTGTAGCAATTGCTCTCAAAGTTAGCTTAATATATTTTGTCCAAAACGGATAGGGCATATTTTCCCATAGATCTGAAATACCGAGTGAGTCAGAAAAAATAGACACCTGAAAAATGTCAGTAAAACTAAAAACCAATTAATGAACCCCAATTAGTATACATATTCTGAAAGAGTAATAAATCTCCGCATCTTCTGGTACCTTTTTGTGGGTATAATGTTTTACGTTCCATGGACACGACGCATTGTTTGCGAACATGTCATTGCGAAATTTGCAAGAGTAGGAATAAGATTGAAACAACAAAGTGGACATAAAAAGCAACTACATCCTGAATAGAATAGCATAACTTTTTAAGGAAAATGTTTTGAGTCAAATAACTTAGGCGGGTGTTGTTACAGTTATCGACTAGGATAATATGTACAAATTGGTTGATTCGTCAAGTAATCCATGAATGAGTAGACACCAAAAGAGCAAAATGTCACTGAGAAGACCTATAGGCCTCTTATATACTTTGAAAAGTGCTTATTTTGTCTTTGAGTTGTGCTCACTCATCACGCCTGACTCTACAGATCTATCCCATTTTCACACAAAATGTAGCATATAATTATTTGTAACAAAAACCTGTCAAATTATTGGCTCAATCGGACATTTTCGTTAAAAAGTTATGCGATTTTAGTCAGGATGAAAGATGAAGTTGCTTTTTTTTATAGCTTTTGTGTTTTGATTTTACTCCCACTATTGCACAATTCGAATTTACATGTTTGCAAACAATATCAAAATGCGCCTATTCATCCAAGCGTAAAAGATATAACACAAAAATTGACCAAAAGATGCGGGAAATGTTTTCTCTTTTTTAAAAAATAATTTTTATGTATAATAATTTGGGATTTATGAATTGGTTTTATTTTATTTACATTTTTCTAGGTGTTTTTTTTTTTTGGGGGGGGGGGGGTTCTGACTCACTCGGTATAGTCTGATAAAAAAAAAAAAAGATAAAAAAAAAAGGGACCGACAGTGTTATTTTAAGAATTGAACATTCAGTTCTGATGAAAATTTAGAATTGTAACACATCGGATTTATTTTGTTTGGAGGCGTATTTATATTGATCTATACTTACTAATGATATAATATAAATAATAAAATAATGAAGAAAATAATCACGCATTTCCGCTTTTTAATATAGGTTTTCCCGGTCAAGTTTAAACTATCTCCGATCAATTTAACATTTCTTTCGAGCGCTTTCGTCCGGAATGTGATCGCGATTACAAATCTGCAATGAAATCGTTTATGTGTAGCCAAATCAAACACCGTACAATCCAATTGCAAATTGCGCCGACGATTTGCTGTTGTGAGCAGTCGCATTCGTCAATGTTCGCATCAAATTCGTCCATTCGTAAAATTCCCGTTCTCTGGTGAATTCAAATTCGTTTTGGGGCATCACTTTAGAAGTAACTGTAATACAAATTAGGAATGTTAGGTTCGGTAGGAAAATAAAATTTGGGAGGGGCCGTGAAGTGTTTGTAGAAAGAGGCTGATTCATGGAATAGGAGCCTGAGCTTGGAAAACATACACGCACACAAAACAAAACAAACAAGAAAAAAAACATAAGCTGATTATAATGTTTGCGTTTTTATCAGATGAATTCAAAAACTAATAATGTCTGCTCGAAAACTAAACGTTTACAAAAATAACATAACTAATGTGTATAAAACAGATGTAGGGGCTGCCAGCCCCATCCTCACTCTATTCATTAAGAAACTGCATATCCATGAGGGGTGGGGGGGGGGTGTTAAAATTTCTCGGCTTCGGCCATCAACAACGTCATCATGTAACGGCCATGGGGGGGGGGGTTAGATTGGTCAGTCGGTCGCAAATATTTTTTTTCCTAACCAATTTTCCTCTTTTTTCCCCTTTTTTTTTTTTTTTTTTTTTTTTGCTGGGATGGGGGGGGGGGGCTTTCCCGTGCGCCCCTGGATCCTGGATTGGTCAATAGTACCAAAGTGACAATTAGATTCAAGTATGTATTATATAAATTCAGATTAGACCAAATAGCTTTCGTTTAGACAGGCGCCGCCCCATCACCCACAAAAAACAAACAAAAACAAAACAACAACAACAAAAAAAAAAAAGGGAAAGGAAAAAATAAGAGAGAGAGAAAAGATGCAAGATCGACAATATTGACCAAAATACCGTACCCCTGTGACCGTTACATGATGACGTTCTGGATGACCGAATGCCGCAAAAGAAATTAACAAATTTTCCCTTTTCGTTACTGAAAGTGCCCTTTTTTTCTAGGCTGCAAAGCACACTTTTCATATTATTAAAAAAAAAACCTTTTAGACTTCTTGAAAGGCCCACGGACAACTTTTTTGTAAAAAAAAGGCCACTCTTGTTACTAAAAAGAATCCTTTTTCCTCCACAGTTTTTTTTTTTTTAAACCAAAATTTTTCCTCTCGGTCACTATGTGATCTCGCATAAAAAAGGACCAAGCAATACGCATGAGACCAACTACCCTGCTGCCGGAGGCAATATTGTAAAAGTGTGTTGTCAGAAGCACATAATAGCCTGTTTACATCCCTCTAAACGTATTTTTAATGCCCTTTCTAGCACTTATGTTTTTAAAAATCATTTAAAACATGTAAATATATTTACAATTGGTATTTAACATTATTATGGGGGCAATAATTTTACACTTTGCTTAAACTTTAAATGTTGCTTAAACTCCAAAATGTACATTTTTATTTTAAAAGGGGGCACTTTTAATCTCTCAAAAGTCAATATATTGAACAACATAATAAATTGAAACACTACTTTTATACCGAGCCCCTCCCTATCCCATAAATTTTGCTCATTATGCCACTGAGGTAAAGTGCCCCCTTTTCAAAAGTGCCCCTCCCCCACTTTCAAATTCGTTCCGCAGCCTCTGAATACAAATTATTGCTTATAAATTTATTTTGTATTTACCATGGGCGCCACCCCCTTGCTTCGTGTGTTCACACGGATAGGCCTAAAACGTTTTAAATTGGATGCCTAAAAACGAATTTGACTGCTGGAAGCTCACCTCCACTTCCTTTTTACAGCTGGGAATTTTTTTAATTGATCGCACGAATTTGATTTCATGCACATTGACGAAGTTCACTGCACATAAACACTTTTGATCGCACATAAACGAATACGAATGATCATTAACGATTATGAAAGAACATAAACGAAATCGATTGCTCTAAACGTTAACTTAAATTACCGATAGCCCTGATCCGGGAAGGTATCGTTTAAATTGGCTGAACATTAACGAATTCGATTGAAAAGAGTTTAAAATCGACCGGGAAAACCTATACTTAGCACTTCTCCCCTTACCTTCTCTATCAGAAAATCATGAATAGTGTTCTGGTTTTGTGACGTCATACATGAGATCTGCTCTCTCACATGTTGTGTAATGTCAATTTTATGAATTTCACCTGGGCATCATAAACAAAAACAACAACAACAACAAAATGCATATCCAGCCCCCGCCCCCCCCCCCCTCACTTTATTAAGGGGCGACAATAACCTAGCTGTGGACTAATTCACAGTAAACTGGAAATTCCAGTTCAGTGACAGAGCC
This sequence comes from Paracentrotus lividus, assembly GCA_940671915.1. Lineage (NCBI taxonomy): Eukaryota > Metazoa > Echinodermata > Echinoidea > Camarodonta > Echinidae > Paracentrotus > Paracentrotus lividus. The sequence goes on from CALNVZ010003429.1 coordinate 6,107,314, forward strand.
TTTCTTTTCCAAAAGATGGCGCCCTTCCACTACGAACCAAATCCCATAGAGAAAATAACTGTACAAAAGAAAAGGTATAATTGACGAGCAATCTAAATATATTTTCATCGAAATTAATTAACCAAAAAAATAAAATAAAAATAAAAAATAAATAAATAATAATAATGTGGGTGGTGTAAACGTAGTCAAAGTCGTAAAATAAACAAATTTTACTTTATATAGGGATCTTCAAATTGGAAAAGTTATTTCACTTCGAATGTTTTGGACACAAAATTCAGATTTTCCACATTGTAAGATATATGCCATCTTTCAAACTACATAGAAAATACATTTCACATCCGAAACCGGGGAGGGTAGGTGGGGGTGTTCGAACAAAGACTAATTTAGGCGTTTCTAGGATAATCTTTATCAAAAACAACAATTATGCGAGCTTTTCTCTCCCTCTTTCTATCTCTCTCTCTCTCTCTCTCTCCTGCGTTTATATCAACCAGAAGTCAGTAAAGTTAAATGTTAATTTGCATATTATGTCCTTGCCAATTTCAAGTGAATCCCTTGTACATGTATATAGTTTCCAGAATTGGCGCCCAGGTCAGTTTACGATCATACAATCAATTGGGCACCCATCCCTTAGTTTAAGAATAAAACAATTTGCCCTCCTTCCCTAATTAAGGTAGTTAATTTGACGCCCGGTAAATTCAATATAATTGGCTCCCCCTAGTTTTTAGACGACTTATCTAACGTTCAGTTGGGTGACGCAATATCCGTTTAGGAGAATAATATTTGACTCCTCCTATCGTTGTTGTTGGTTTATTTCAGAAAAAGAAAAAAAAATTACGGCAGCGTCATTCATAATGTGAACAATTCCCCCTATAAGTTTGAGATAATTTTGCCCCCTCCCCTAGAATTTTTAAGACCAATTTAGCTCTGACTTTAGAGTTTGAGATCAATTTGGCGCCTTCCTTAGGCCTACTTAATTATGATCAACAGTAAGTGCCCCTAATTTTAAGAGCAATCTGTCGCTTTTTTATAGTTTCAGGTCATGGGATTCCTCGCTGCCATGTTTAATATAAATTTAGCGCCCTCTAAAATTAAATAAAATTCACTGCCAAGCGCCCAGTAAGTTTAATTTTGCGCTTCCTCCACCCCCATTTTTTTTTTGCCGTCTTTTTTTTCTTCTTCTTACATTTCCCCCCTCTCCCTTTTTCCTCTTCCTGAGCCCCCTTTTCATTTTCCTCTTTCTCTGCACCTCTTCCCATTTTCATTTATTCGTTTTTCCTCTTTCCTTTCTCATTTTCTTCTCATCCTCTTGTAGTGCCTCCCTGTACGCCTATCGTGATCGAGGGTGGGGGGGGATAGGGCGGCGGGCACCCCAGTATGCATTCATATTAAATAGAATTCATTCACGCATCTATTTTTCGACATACCTTTTTATTCAGCGGGCGTGTAATAAAAATAACAAAAATAATACAAACAAATAATTATGATAATAAAAATTTGTTCCGGTTTGTACCAAAATTAAAATCAAAATTTTGCCCCCCCCCCCCGAATGTATCCTAAATCCGCAAAAATGGTTTGTACTCCCCTTTAACCCTTAGCCAAATGCACTCTCACTGGACGCATTCTCTCTCTTTCTCTCTACCTTACATCTCTCTCTCTCTCTCTGAATGACCTCCAACATTAACCAGGCACAGATCGGGGGGGGGGGGGGGGGAGGAACTCCATGTTTATTTATAAAGCAAAAAATGCTTTATTTCTGGTTATTTCCCCTTTCTTCAAATTCAAAATTAGAAGTGAATAAGTGATACAGTCCACTCCTGTTGTACCAAACACAGCTCCTACAATGAGGCAGCTCAATTTATGCAAACTATACAGTTCAGGCCAGAAGTTTACATGCACCCAAAAAATTCAATGAAAATTGTACAATTGCCAAACATCAGAAAATTTACTGTATCTTCAGAAATATCAGAACCACCATGACAAATTTGGTATCAAATAAAACAGCTTATCAAGCTCTTTCATGTGCATAAGATGCCGATGGGACTAATGTATTATTAAAGTGGGATTTTTCTAGTAAAAAAAAAAAAATTATATTTGTGCTAAATTTATTCTATATTTAGTCATTATATTTCCAACCATTGTTTCATAGCAATATACATGTATAAATGTCAAATCTGTCATTGATATGACATTTTTAATCATGACATGACACCACCAAACAAAATAGAGTGCAATCTGAAATGTTTGTGTTAAAAAGTAACAGGCACAAATATGAAATGTTTTGGTCAAGACTTTTTAAAAGTTTTTCTAAAATATCAAGACTTTTTTGAGGGAAAATGACATCTAAATAATCTTCAGCTCCTGATGACATGCCAGAGTGATAAAAGATAATGATACACTCATTGCTTTGATACCAAATTTGGCATTATAGCACAGATATTCTTGAAGATACATTTAATTTTATGATGCTTGGCAAGTGCACAACTTGCATTCAATTTCCTGGGTGTATTTAAACTTCTGGCCTCAACTGTATTTCCTGTTCTGTACAAGAATTTAAAAGGTTAATGGCATAGTCCCAAACAGTTTGTTATAACACAAGTGGACAGTATCATTTGAAAAGATTGCAATGTACAAGTAAATTGAAGGCCTACATATAGTTAGAAAGTCTGGAAACTTGCTGTATTTGAAATGATTTGGCATCAGGCATCAACATTTACCAACTATAGTCTCATTCAAGTTTCAACTTTTACATTATGGGTTTATTGAATGAAAAGAAAAAAAAAAAAAAGATATCAATAAATTATATAGGCATGACATACTTTTATTATGAATTGTGATATTCACAGAGCTGATGAAGCTTTTCCATACATGGCAAAAGAAGTCATCTTTTCAAATACAATATCATATCAATGCCATATTCATATTTATTTACATACATCAAGTTATAAAACAATTGACACACTTCAATACTACATTCTTCGTCCTCCATGCAAAGTTGGTTTAAATTGAATGGATAATGCAATTCTCAATGTTTGCTCTTTGAAATTTGAGCAAACAATGTGTTTAAAAGATGTTGATGGATAATACAATGTACAATTTTAAAGAGACATATCTTCATCTATAGCACTTTTAGTTCAGTATGAATTCATTCAAAATATTTTCATATTGTTACAATATAATGAGACCAAACTTTTATTTCTTGTTACTGTCTTTTCTTGACTATTAAGGGATAGTCCGAGTATGTTATAGCCACTGCTCAAATCTCAGGAATTTTTGTTTATAGCTTTTTATCTTGTGTTTCTTGTACATTTGAACAACAGTCCCAAGCCAAAGTACAACATCCCATGTCCTCTACGTGAAATATTACTTTCATGGTAATTTTCTAAGCAGAAAGAACATATTCCAGTCATTTTCTACAGTAATTCAAGTGCTTATTTTTGTTTGCTTACAAGTATGTATTGTCAGTTTAGATGGCATTCCGAGAATGTAACAGAATACAAAGGCATGAAGACGTCGGCTGTGTATCATACAGCGACAATAAGAATAAACCTAATGCCTCAGTCACACACCAATAAATTGAATTTGAATCTTCAAATCTTGGCTATGAAGAATAATAAAACATTTTAGTATTTTTGTTTATTTGTGTTTAGTTTTAGTCGACAGCATCTAGATATTACACAAGCAAAGGCTTCAAAGACACACTGTGTGTTTCATATGACAGCAATAACAATAGCCTCAGACATATCAGAAAATCAACTCCAAAACCTTAAAAATTATCTATAGAGCAATTCAATTTTTGTTTTTGCTTGTGTATATTATCTAGCTTAGGTAAAACGTAACAGAGGGTAAAAGCATGAAGATGTAGAGTGTATATCATATGTCGACAATAACCTCAGTCACAATGGTTGACTCCAAACCTACAGGATCTTGGCTGTCTGGAGGATTTAAATGCTGGGTTTTGTGCAGATGGAGTTTATTGAGTCAGTGTGACAGGGGCAAAGACTATTATGATGTTATCATTATTGCTGGGGTGGTGGTGGTGTGTATTTCCCTTCTTTGGCTAGTTGATCCCTGCGCCTTATGATCGTCTTCATTCTCTCCACCTGTATAATAGAGAGAGAGAGAGATAAATAAAGATAGATATAGAGAGAGAGATGGAGGGAGAGATAGAGAGAGAGAGAGAGAGAGAGAGAGCAAGCGAGAGAGATACAGAGACAGAGAGAGATAGACAGGGAGAGAGAGAGCCAGACAGAGAGAGAGACAGAGACGGACAGAGTTATTAACAGTAATTGCAAATTTGATTTGGAGAAATTTTACATTTGTACACTTCAACTATGGCTATGCCTCTACTTATCCCTTGTTTCACAAGGCTCTATTTTTTCAATTGCCTCTCTTAACACTAAAAGTGAGTGTTCACAATTTAAGAAAAAATATCTGATGGTAAAGCAAATTTATCTGTAAAAACATAGAGAAAGAAATTGCAATCCCAACAGCTTTGCATTTAGCCTTTCCCTTCTAAGATGCTTCATGCAGCAATTTTTCATTATTAGGGATCAAAGAATGTGTTCAGGGGATACACTAGATTTGCTTACATGGTCTTTGAAAGTTTTGGCATTTTGACCACATATTCTGGATAATGCAGGACCAAAAAGTGCAGTAACAGAGGACAGTTTAGTGAGTTAGCTAACAGGCGGTCTCGGGCGGTTTAGGTGATAAAGGGTTAACATTATTTTGAGCACAATGTCAACTTACCCTCTTTGTCCCTGTGATGCACTCCTTGAAGTCGGCTAGCTCCGGTGCGCACTCCTTCTGTGCCCTTTTAACCCCAAGCTCAGCTGCACATCTGATGTAGTCTGCCTCCCAGTGTTTGCACTTAGGGTCCGGTAGCCCACCATAACCATTCAAGCCCTGATGGGTGGTGTACACCTTGTCAAAGTCGTAAAACCGGAAGAACGGCATCTCTGGAAGAGATAAGAAAGATGAATAGTAAATCTACATGAAAGAAGGGACAGAAGGTTTAAATCTGATCAGGACAACCAACCCCCAGCCAACTACCCACCGCGACAACTACCCCCAGAAATAGGGGTAGGGTTATATGTGGCGTTAAGTAGTAGTTTGTGGGGGGGGGGCAGTTGTCTGGGTGGCAATTGTCCTGGGGTAGTTGTCCTAAAACTGGTTTAAATCAATACTTCCTCCTTCTACTAGTAATATTTTATTTCTACATTACGCTCTTTTCGATCATACTTGGAATGCATAAACTGCCATCCTTCCAAGTAGCAAAAATTAGGAATAGTACTTATGTTTTATACTTCTCAAGGCAAATACAAACCACCATCACAGCAGGTCTTCAACTCCTAATTCTAGCCCGCTTCCTTAGTCAGAATGTAACATTCTGAACAGTGCAGTGACGGTAGTCTTATGATATTGGCCAACTGGAATGATAACTTAATTACTCTCTACTCAATACAATCATACCACAAAAGTTATGTTACTAAACTTGGTAAGTACTTTTCTCCTAACAAAAAACAAAAACAAAAAAAAGTTACCAAATAAAATTTTGGGATAAATCATACTCATATACCCTGTACTAGTATCTAAAATTAAAAAGGTATAAGACTACATAGCTTTTATAACACAGTGTCTATGAGTGCCCACACAGTGCGGATCAGTTTGGTCTTGCTTTAGCCAGAATGTTACATAAAATATAACTAATCTGGAGTCTGTTACATAAACGTATAAAGGAATAATTCTTCTTTAATGGGAATGGTTGACAGAGCTCTGTGAAAATATAAAATCAAGAAGGAAAATATACTAGCAACAAATTTTAAATAGAAAAAATGATCAATACTATGATATCAACATCATCATAAATATCCCCATCATCACCATTGGGCATCACCATCATCATAAATATTCCCATCATCATTATCATCATCATCATCAGATGTCACCATCGGCCATCATTACAAGCAACTAGAAAATCATCTGACATCACCATCATCATCATCATGATCACCATCATCATTATCATCATCATCGCCGCCATCGATCACCATCACCACTACAACAATCAACAAGTAGATTTCAAATTCCCGGCATCAGGAATCAACAATCATGACAATACGCACATATAGCTGCAAACCAACAATGAACATCAGTCAGTACTGAAAAATGGCTGTCTGTCGCCCTCTTTGTTACTGAGAAAACTCCTCAATAATAATTAGCGAAACCAGCTTTAAACCTACCTCAAAATAAATTAAGATAATCTTTAGTCTCATTACAATATAATTCTTCCATTAGATATTTATAATTTTGTTTTGTAGAATTCTTAGACCCTTTTTTTTAATATATAATATGCCACTTGACTTGGCTGGAGCTGCTCAAGACACTTTTCTGCATTGACTTTTCATTGGATGAAAACTGCTGCAGTATGGTACTTCCCAGTGCAAAGTCAATTATGAATTGACCATGCATAGATCTAACTTAAGTGTAACGTTAAGTGGACAATACGACTCTCTCTCATCATTTAATTTATTTAAAAAAAAAAAAAAAAAACCATTTTAATAATGCACAGAGATAATTTTGACTACACCTAGATAATATTAGAGAGATAAACCTGGTGCTCTTTCATTTCAATTCAAACTGAGAAATATCTTTAAAAAAAAAAAAAAAATATCTAACGTTAGGCCCCTAATAAAAAAAAATAAATCTAAACTAACAGTTAGGGTCTAACGTTACGCCTACACAAAAATGCATACATGGGACAGTTGATTCATACAATCACAGGGAGTACAAAATCCAGCTCAAAATTAACGTCTACAGAGAGTCATAGCATTAATTTAATATTATAATGAAATAATATTTTGAGATAGAATCTATTCCTCATTTAAATGTATAATAATCTTGAAACAAAGTGTGCCTCACTTACCTTCCAGATACAGTTTTTTTGTGCTTATTCTGACACAAATCTTCCCCAAAATTGAGAAATTACCCTCTTTAGACAATAGATGTCGCTCTTCCTATGTTCAAGTCAATCAATCAGCGCGAGCGGATAAGAGTAAGTTCTTTGTTTTGTTTATTTTTCTTAATGGAGAAGACAGTAGTTTTAAGCTCTAAATATGTACGAGTAACAGTTAGAAGTCTGCTATTCGATTCATACACTAAAAAGTGACTTTTATTAATGAGAACGTTTATAAATCGATAGTCTAAAGACAGCAACAAATAATTGTGTGACTGAAGTCTGAATGTAGTCCCACTTGTGTGCTCTCATGCAAGTAAAAATCAGTCAAAATGTGAGTCTCATTCAGTCTGTCTGGATGGAAATCACTCTGATCCAACAATGCATAGATCCGATTCTGCCATATTCCTCGTAGCGAAAAGGTTCAATTAATGAATGAAATAAAAGAAGAAAAAAGTCAAAACAGAGAGAGAAAGAGAGAGAGAGAGACTCAGAGAGAAATGCGAGACCCCCCTCAAAAAAAAAAAAAAAAAAAAAAAAAAGATTCTAACATTTACTCTAAATAAAAATAAAAGAAGGGAAAGTAGCCTATACCAAGAAGGAAAAGAAATAAAGATAACAACAAAATAATGATAAGGAACCTTATTGACCATCCTGGAGGAAAACTGCAATTTATGGTCTTATATTATAGATCTAACGTTAAACACGCTTTGATTGGTCTCATTCCAGATCCCACATATGGTCTAGATCTAATTCAATTTGATCTAGATCTACAACTTGTTGTGATTTATCAAAATGAGACAAATCACCAAGGAAAGAGTCTAGAGATGAGACAAGGAAAATCAGCAAAATAATAAAAGATGTCAAATTTTTGGGGAAAATACTAGATTTCTATTGATTTTCTGAAATGTGTGTATTGTATTTCGTAGTCAAGAATTACTGTCTGTTCTAGGAATTTATTTGAAAATTTTTGATATTTGTAACCAGTAAAGGATAATGGAGCCAACACAGTTACCGGCAAGCAGAACAACCTCCGTTATGGAACAGAGATTGAAGCTTTTGGTTTTATATTTTGGTACTTCCCCCTTTTTTCTCTTCTTTTTTGAGATACATTTAATCAAAACTTTAACAATTTGTTTTTTCATTTGCATGAAAGAAGGGGAGGTCAAAAAGATCCCACTGTACTGATGACGTGCTGAGGGGTGTGGAGAATTCCTTTATCAAGACGAAACGACTTCACCCTACTCCACCATGGCAGTCTCAGTAGGAATGGACCAACAGCTTCAGGAGATGTTGGCAGATGTTTTGGTAAGACTCATTTATTTTAAAGTCCCTGACCGGACAGAAAATAAAACAGCCAAATTACAATGAAACGAAAGCTAATATGCTACACGACAATTATAAATTTAAGCGTTTTTATTGTCCATCTAGAAAGTAATAATAATATTATAATAATATTAAGCATTTATAATGCGCCGTCTATCTAGTAAACTATTCAGAGGCGCAGCTAATATTATTACCCGGCTATAGCCATAGCTGCCCTAATAAAGGGCGCTTTAAGCATTCGAGGAATTTCTTCCTACCGGTACCCATTTACCTCACTTGGGTCAAGTACGGCAAATTTGCAGGTTGACACCTTGCCGAAGGATGCTAGTGGTATGGACGGGATTCGAACCGCGTACCTTGTGATCGTAAGTCCGCTGACTTATCCACTCGACCACACCACTCCCAATTACCGGTACCAATTACAAAGTACCGGTATTTCATTAAAAAGATCATCGAATCTCAACCAGGCCATCCCTCCCAAATACTAAAAAACTTACCTCTTTTTTTAATGGTTCGATGACGTCAAAGGATTTAACGGAATGCTAAAACCGCTTGCCAGCCAGGCATGATTGAATTTGCCCTTTCATTTCATAACATTAGAATTCTAACACACATGGGGTCTTTTGTTCCGACATAGCAATACAAATGTGTTTTCTAAAAGCGTAACGCAATAATGCCAGGCGGCTGGACGGGAGTAGCATTCCATTAACATCCTTTGACGTCATCACCCACACCATTACATAAGGGGTAATTTTTCAAGTGTTTTGGAGGGGTGGCCTGGTTGAGGTTCGATCATCTTTTTATGAATACTTTTATGAAAATTGAATTTTATTTTTGTGTATTCATGTTACATGTATGCCTGCTTAGCTTTCAATCGATGTAAGGTTGTATTTACTCCGTCCGGGATCTTTAACTATTTAATAAGGCCCCCAAACATGTTTTTGTGCCCTTCCTTGACTTAACTCATAAAGAGGGGTGGTAGGTCAGGATTCCTTTTTAAAATTTATTCTTGTTGAACCTGATGTATTTTGTAAAGTAAGTGTGAGCAAGAAATTAGAAATGAGGCAACCATGCTTATGAATGTTTCCAAATAATGTTTTAGCTCGGATTGTTTTTTTAAATTGAAAATGTTGTAGAAGGAGACATTTAAAGAAAAAATCGTTAAAACTTGTGTTTTATGTAAAGAATAATATAAAATGGAAAAGTGACCCCTCATTTTAAAGATCTTATGGTTGGGAAGGGAAGAGTGAATCTATTTGTTTCTACTTTATTAATTTACACTCTTTGATTTTGAGATTTCATTTTGTGTCTCTTTTTGTACATCATTGATACTCATTTATGTCCATGCAATCATTGAGTTTGAAATTTGTCTCTCGTGTTCTAACAAGAGATCTCTATGTTTTTGAACAATTGCTTGTAACACCGATCTGAGTGATACTTGTAATTGATATAAAGATTACACTGGAAATGTTTTCATTTTCATCATGAAGCTTCCTTAAATGCTTTCAAATGTTTTTTTTCTTCTTGTTTACAGAGAACAACTGCAATTGAAGAAGCATTTGCTGGGTAAGTAGGAGTCACCATTTACAAAGCTTTCATTGCTGTAGGAGCTTTCTCTATTTTTGTAATTTTGTATAAATTCACAAATGTATGCTTTATTAAAAAAAAAAAATCAACAGGTCAACCCGCTCTCATTGTACTAAAGAAAAGGTTGGACCTTCATTAGAATTCCTTTATGCCAGGGGGGATCCAAGATTTGAAAATTGGGGAGGGGGGGGGGGGGACAGTCCCAAAATGTTAAGATTTTAAATGATAGTCAACGAGTGGTTTCCCTCCAACCTTGCTCAGATCCACCTTCTTCTATCTTCTGTATCCTTCCTCCGCTGTTTTCGGAGATCCTCAGTACGTCATGCATGTACTCTGGTGCAGTGTGAATAATCTATGTTTAGTCAGGTATGTTTGGCAGGCCAGCTCAGCTCCAACGGTAACAGCTTCTCTAAGAAGAGGGTTAAAAATTAGATTTGGGTACAGGTTGTTGTTGACACATGGAATTCTTCCTGTCCAGAAACTCAAAGTTGATTTCTTTGACACTGCTATTTCCAAGTCTTCATGATGCTTTTTAAAGATGGTAAACCTTATCACCCTGAACTGAACCACTGAATGCAAAACTGGGGGTGTTTCACAAAGAGTTAAGTAGACTTAAAGTCGCACTAAACTTCTACCCGCATCTTGTTTTATAACGCGTAATTTAATTGATAGACTGCACAATGGTGCGCAGCCCATGAGCATGGTCAATCCAATGAGGTGATGTGTAATATAACGCACAAAACTAACGATTTAAGTGCGATTTTTAAGTCTACTTATCTCTTTGTGAAACACCCCCTGGTCTTTTCAAAGAATATTCAGAGAATGTGCTTGTGTTAATGCATGTATGTATTCTTTCCCCTTTTCGCAGATTTGTGTGTACTCAAGACTCAGAGAAAAACAAGATCATTGTTTGCTATGAGAATTTCATGCGCTTCTGGGCAACTGTACCGGCAGTGAGTATTATAAAAAATTATTGATATAAAGGCACTCAAGGATTTATTCACTTGGTCTTCCGCATGGGTTCAGAATGGGGGATTCAGGGACTGAGTTTTAGAATTCCAAGGGGAGCAAGAAAAGCTCTCCTGGGAGATTTAAGGAGAGCAGTAGGAGAGTGATGCAAAAAGCTCTTCTCCACGATACATAAAACATCCGCAGCTTTTTCTGCTGCACCACCGAACCCGTGTATCCTCTTGATTTTCTGACCCTGACGTTTACAAACATCGCACCATACTTTGAAGCGTACGTAACACCGTCAACAGTCTCCTCCTCGAATCCAATATCGGTAATCCCCAAGATTTAAGAGTGGTAAGTTTGACTTTTGACATGATGATTCGCGATTCAGACAGGTATTATTTAGTAAAACGAAACATGACCAAAACCTCGGACAGATGCAAATGAAAGATGCATAAATTTCCTTCGAGCTCAACGCGCGCACGACGTCGAAGTATATTTTTGGTACTATATTTATCGGTAATTCGCGCACGGAGACAACTCCACCTCAGACAACTCGATCCTATCAATCTCGACTCATTATCCGCCTTTCGGGGTCACATTGTTGAGAAGTTTTAAAGCCTTGACATGAATTTCTTTTCCTTACATAAAAGTAAAGGAAATAAAATTAAATTTAAGTAAAATTGTACAAAGAAATTGTCCGAATTTCCGCTCTTTTATGAAATTTGACCCAGTTAATATTAACTATCGGACCGAGTGTTAATTTGACGAGTTGTCTAGGGTTTGCCACGCATGATCAACTTCGGGTTTTAATCAGAATGAATGTGGCGCAACCCGGCCGCTGAAATTGCTCCGTTGCGGCAGAAGCTGCCTTGTCTCCCCCGCAAGATTGGGCGAGGAGCTGCTTGGTTTCGCGGCGCAATCTGCTCGAGTGTCATTCGCGTTATTATCACCAATATCGTAACACATGCTCGCCTGATCTCGAGGCGCGAGTTAAATCGCTCCATCCAAAACAGATTAAGGTGCGCGGTTGCGCGCGATCGCTCTCGCGCGCCTTAAAACTCAGTCCCTGGGGATTAGGGCATCTGGAATGGGCCCGGCATGGCCCCATTCCAGCAGTGTTCCAGCACACCAGCTTAAAGCTGGTGTATAGTGTTGGGAGAAGGAAAATTTTAATTTGGATTCACAGTTAGATAATATGAAAGCCTGAATCCTATAACTGTAACAAAGAAAGTTATATTACATGGAATCTCGTTTTAATGTCTTTATTTCACGATATTATAGTATAAAAAAGATAAGTCGGGGATCCGACTCATCTTTGTGTGCACTCGGCATTCACATGGAAAACCAATGGGGATTCTCTTGTGTGGGTGATACACACAGATCGCTACGCTCCATTCATGCGGGAAGTTCGGGGGACTGGACAACCCAGCACAGGTCTCAAAACCCGTTACAAATTGTGTTTGGATTCACACATTTCACTGAAATTCACCGGAAATCGTGAAAGGAATATCACAATATCTCTCACACATGTCTTTTAGTGCAATGTGAACAACATGAGACTATATTTAATCGGTTTTATGCCGATTTTTTTTGTTACCAAAACTATACACCAGGTTTAAAAAAAGCTATTGTTCAGTGAACAATAGATATAACTGGGATCATGGTAATGTGTGTAAATGCCATGCTGGTTCACCCTCTACCAGGATGTGCTTCCAGGATAACCATAGGCAATTTTAAAAGTAGGGTGTGTTGGACCCTGGCAGAACGGGGGATTAAAAAACAATAGCCTTATTAAAATTAGGACATGCTGAACACATGTGGAACATCAAGTTAATAAAGTTAATTATTCAGATCAAGTTACATTGATCAGTAATCTGTTGTCAAGTTTGTAAAAGAACAATGGTACAAATTTTGCCTTTTAGCGTATGATCACAGGCTTTGCAGCATGCATTCTCAATGGAGAGTAAGTAAAGAACGAGTCTTAAACAGAGTTGAAGTTGTTACCATACTTTGGTACAAACTGTGCACTATAATTTGTAAAGAATCCTAAATTACAGGATAGTGTTTTTTTAAAATATTTATGGCTCTACAAGTTTTTATTTTAAAGGCAACTAATTTGTTTCTGTTGTTGTTACCTTGAAGCTGATAATTTTCAGAAGTTTACTGAAATTTGGATGCATTATTGAATAATGATTCCATTGATTGCGTGTATCGACAAGATTGACATTTTTTATGATTACGAGTCTGTTCCTTATGATTGAGAATGTGATTAGTAGCACCCAAGGACATGTTTCAGGCGTATGTAAAGTCGTTTCTAACTCAGTGAAACTCCATCCTAGGGCCTAATCACCTTGAAACGGTCGGATTGGACTGTATTGATAATGAAGGGATTTGGTAGCTTCCAAAAAAAAATGCAAAAGAGATTTAAATGATATTCTATCGCTCTGACCATAAAAACAAATTACAGAAGTTTCCGATCAAATGCTAGACATTTACTATCTTAAAACAGTGAAAACAAATGAGGATAAGAATACGGCCGTCCATGATTAATTTACTACCGCTTTGTTGCAAGCTTAGCAGCCCGCTAGGCACAGGGACTGTACTACACGAAATGTTGTGTACATTGCATTGAAACGCACATGTTCTTCAAAAGCATCCGAGAATGGTTTTCAAAATTTGATTATGAAATCATAGATATCTCAAAAATAGAGCAAGCAATCGGCCTACAAAATTTTTTAAGGGATACCAAAGTAACCTAATAATGTTGGCATAAAGAGCTAATTCAAATAAATTGCAATTTGAATATCATTCAATGTTACTGCATTCCTTTAATGTTTATTAAATGTTTATCCCTTTAATTATTTATTATTTCTGTGTGTGCAGGAATCTCAAGATCGTATGTTGAAGCAGTATGTGAATCATATTCACACTCTGACGTCACATCAGAGGGTTAGGATATTGTGTGACATTCTAGGCACTGCTGTGGATAAAGGCATTGTGCCTGCAAAGTGAGTACTTTGCACTCTAATTATTGAATGATAAATACAGATAAGAATATATAATGTATTAATATAACTACCATTCCATGTAACTAGACACCCTAGGCTTAAACAGAAACTAGTGTTCTGGTCATGACATTGAAATGTGGAAGACAATGTTTAAAAGTGATTTGGAAAGGTTGATAACAATTTAACTAAGCTTATTTTGTGCTGTGAGGCTTTGGGATTGTCAAAATGAAAAGAAATAAATCCAATTTAGCTTTGAGTCACATGCACTTACACAGAAATGCATATATGGGGCAACACAAAATGTTTGGGACCCAAACATTCAGCTGTTAGATAGTTGATTTAATTTCCTTCAAAAGAGATTATAAATTCTACAAGAATTTTGTTTACCAGTACAAAATCTCATTATCGTACATGTATGTTCCCAAATTAAGTCTGTACAAATTCCCTATACAACGTTGGTAACAGGACAGACAACTTTGTTACAAACTTGTCTGTCCTGTTACCAACGTGCTATGGGAAAATTAAACAGGGCAAATTTTCCAAAGCTTACAGAACCTTGTATAGTGCAATTTTATATGTTGATTTAATATATTATTTTTATTGGCTAATGTATCATTGAAAAGATAATACAAACAATTATGAGATTCATGTGAATAAAGAACATGTAAATGTAACAAAAATTATAACCCATTAGTGTAGACACGCCCATATCATTATCAAAGTTCCGGCTAACTAAAAAAAAATGATTATTATTACTTGATTTGTCTTAGGTTAGTTTGTGAGGCTCTGTTGACATCCAAGTCCTTAGATTACAAGTCATCATACATGTGGTGTCAATCCTTCCATATTATACAGAAGATTATTAACAGTGCCGACTACAAGGTAGGAACCTATGCCAGAAAACTAATCTGGGGTTTTTCATGGGCAATAAGGAAGTGTTAAGAAAAGCTAATGTAAAACAGAAACTGCTTGGTGATATAAGAATTAGACAGTTGAGGTTTTTGGGACACCTGACCTGAAAGGGAGGTTTAGAGAATCTGTCACTGACAGGAAAGTTCAAGGGGAAAGGGAGTAGAGGAAGGAGAAGAGTGACATTGATGGACAGCTTGAATAAATGGCTTGAAGAGAGAGGAGTAGAGGAAAGTGGGTTACAGCAAATGGAGGAGGCCAAAAATAGAGAGTTGTGGAAAATCATGATCCCCAAAGTCTACAGATATGGCACCTAAACAGAATAGAAATGGGAACGATTTGCAAACTGAATGTCAAAACCAACATTTGTTGTTTATGCAGCAAAAACTCCAACAAGCATTTTTTCTGCACAAAATGTTTTTGCTGTATTAAAAAACTGTTGGATTTGATTCTTGCATCATTCACAAATTGTTTGTGTGCCCTGTGAAAACACACCTTTAAAAAAAAGTGCAGCGTATGTACCCACTTTCAAGACTTTCCTTTTGTTTGTACATTGCATGCATGCGTGGATCCAACTTTAAAGGTAGTGTCATCCTTTTGCAGGCTAAAATATTACATTTCTAGTTTTTGAGAGGATATAGTAGTATATCAATGACTTTATCTTCCCACAACATGATTAAGCTCAAATGTGTATGTTTGTCATTATATTGCGATTATCAAAATTCATTCCTATTTTTTTGAACTTCTAAAAATATACGGTACAGTGCGAACCGTTGACCGTTAGCGCAGAGAATAATGCACTCTGATGCGCTGTGAGTATATTGCTGTGTGTGGTTCGCGCTGCATGTGATGTAATATCAACGATGTTGATGGAGAGCTGGTCTAGATTGGTAGTCAGATTTTCGTTTCATATCTCTGATCTAGGCAACCTATGACAGTAAGATTGAATAGACAGACTAGGTTGATCATATTCTGAAGTATGGCAAGTTGCATTAGTTTTCACAATTGTGAAAAAGGATGACACTACCTTTAAAAGGCCGAGTATAGCTTGGGTGTATCCGCTATGTCGATAATTATGTGTCTAGTCTATAGCGAATACCAAAAAGCGATTGAACGAATACCGTATACCGTATAGCAAAACTATGCTGGTGGTCTAGTTCTGTCCTTGGTTAATCAATCCTCATTAAGCTGTGACACGTCTGTGGTTGCTTTTAAGCATTCAATTATCTTCCTCGGCAGTCGTGTAAAATGAACCTATCAATGAAAGTTCAAAGTACAATGTAAATTTCTCCATTCAGACTAATTTTGATAAAACTGACTTCATCATTTATGAGCATGAAAAGATATTCTTACCCTGTTGTGTGTCTTTCTATCAGGGTTGTCGTGATGTTCTATGCCTTATCCTGGAGACTATCAAGGACATACCTAAGAGTGTTAATGTATCAACAGGCAGACAATTAGATGCAGTCACAAAGGTAATAACAGCATAATAATAACCAGTAGCGGATCCAGACTAACGGCACACAATTGTAAGTATCTGCCCATGTAGAGCCAATGTCGTCCCCGGAGAATAATTGGACCTGCACAATTTATTGAAATTGGAAATCCTGAATCAGCGCCTTAATAACATTATTCTATTGTTATTATTATTGTTATTATTATTACTAATAGAGTGTAAGTAGGTCCTTTTGAGGATCACTCAGAACCTCAAGAAAGGATACTTGGTGCATAGCAAGCAAAACCTTCCACTGCTTATCATTCTATCACATGTGAAACTTTCAAAGAAGTATTGTTATTTTTATTATTATTGTTATCATTAATATTTGAAAGTATTAGGTACATAGGATAACCCCATGGCTATATGTATGTTTGAGGAACCCTCCCCCCAGAAAACATTGAACATAGTTAAATAGACATTTGCAGTGTACAAGTTGATGCTGTTTGTTTATTCTTCAACCACCCAGGATGGACACTTGCATTAACTGTTCAGGTTCCTCATAGTTTCTTAGTTTTCTTAGTTTCTTTACTGCCTCTTTCAGTTCTGAAGATTCTTGCAGTTTCACCAGGACGGGCTAGGTGCAATACACCGGGTGAAACACCCTTCTGTTTTTCGAATAGTATATTGGTTTTAACGTGCATAGGGCCATGTTTAGCTTTCCCATACACGGGACCAACATTAGCATCCTTTTCAGATGGACAGAGTGTTTTCCAAATGCATTCACACCTACGCTGAATACAGCGGCGAGGCACGCCTATGCACACAACGTTAGCATCAGTTTATTTTTATGCCTCCGCCCACCGAAGGTGGTGCCGGAGGAATTATGTTTTTGGGTTGTCCGTCCGTCCGTCCGTCCCGTTTACCCGTTACCGCGATATCTCAAGAACCACTTGAGATATCAACTTCAAACTTAGGGATAGTATGTATCAACATAAGAAGATTACCTGATTAAATTTTGGAGTATGTACGTCAAAGGTCAAGGGTCACAGAGGTCAAATTGTGAAATTCCATGTATTGAGTTCGTTACCACGATATCTCAAGAACCACTTGAGATAATCAACTTCAAACTTGGGGATAGTATGTATCACCATAAGAAGATGATCTTATTAGATTTGGAGTATGTAGGTCAGAGGTCTCTATTGTTAAATTCTGTTGATTGAGTTCGTTACCACGATATCTCAAGAACCACTTGAGATATCAACTTCAAACTTGGGGATAGTATGTATCACCATAAGAAGATGATCTAATTAGATTTTGGAGTATGTAGGTCAGAGGTCTCATTGTTAATTCTGTGTATTGAGTTCGTTACCGCGATATTTTCAAAACCACTTGAGATATCAACTTCAAACTTGGGGATAGTATGTATCACCATAAGAAGATGATCTGATTAGATTTTGGATTCTGTAGGTCAAAGGTCAAGGGTCACAGAGTTCAAATTGTCAAATTCCATGCGTTAAGTTAGATATTGCCATATGAAGACAATCTTATTAGATTCTTGAGTATTTAGGTCAAAAATTTAAGAGGGACTATGATTTAAGAATGTTTGGGGTCACAATGTCGAAGGTCAAGGTCAAAGATGTCTTTGCTTGAAGAAAAATGAAATGAAGAAACTGCTACATATTTCTGATCTGGCAATTGCGGAGGCATATATTTCGACCGCGCGTGGTCGAAGATTCATCTTGTTGCAAGATGTCTTTCGAAATGCCTGGGACTCAAACCCACACGTGATCATACGATCTGATCCGAAACGAGCACTCTTAGTACTGAGCTACATGTACACCACCTCCTCATATGATGAAATGCTTATATTACCCCAAGTGCTTTGCTAAAAAAAAAAAAATGTAGGTCTAATCATTGGTATGACTCTCTGTATACATGTACTCCCCCATGTGCTGGGCAGTTGATTCTGTGCATTGTTGCTCTGAATACTGGTTATCAACTAATAAGTTATTTTATTTGTGCTCTTCAACCAATACAGGTTGTGTTACACATCATAGACAGGAATAACTGCTTGCTGCCAGCTTACTTTGCTGAGACAGAGATCCTCAAACTCTTCCCTGAAAGTGGACCCGCCAAACACTGGGTAAGACTCCGATGTATCATAATCATCACCAATCTCTTAACCCAGGATTAGATTGTTGAGGCACCACTGAGGACTTGTTCAAAATCTTCCCCCATTGGTCGCGGTCATGTGTTGCAGTTTGTTAAAGGCGATCCTGCACGAGCATCGCTAAGCTAAAACGAGGACTGAAGATGCGATCTGTGTGCAAGCCGCCATTGTTCCACGAAGTATTCGCGAAGAGCATGACTTAATTTGCATACAGTTTTATGCAAACACACGCCAGCCAATCGCGATCGCGCTGTACATGTGAGTCCGATTAGCGTACAAGCGTGTGTGTGTGTGTACGTATAGAGCACTGTATATGCATTGCTACCTTCTCGCTTGCACAGGCGGGGACAAGCTGTTCTCTCATATGCATCCGAGCATGCGAGCAGTCGAATCAATGCCGATAACAAATTGGCTCATGACTTCGGCAATCCTTCGGGCGTTCTAGCTTTCTGTTTTTGGACCACTGCGTAAGAGTCGCACATCGTTGGTATGAATGGGCAGCTTGCAAAGTCCGTTACCGCGTACGTATTTTGAACTCCCTCTACACTATGAGGAACGTGCATCTTTAAAGTGACGAAAGACAGCCCTGTCCAATCCTGGATGTTGTCTTCCCATCTTTTCCACTTTGTTTTCTCCCTGGCACCAAAGCTATTTGCTTTGATGCCAGGGGGAACAGTGAACTGCCGCAGGCAATTTGTCTCTTCCCACCTCTATTCCCACAACTGAATTGATTAAATAATGTACATGTACACGACACACTTTTAGACATCCCCAGGGCCCTCTTGAACCCCTTCCCATGGGAAAGCATTTATCTTCTAATTGGCCAAATTTGACTGAAGTGAGTTAAATGAGGACCTTTGGGAAGAAATTCATTGAATGCTTCAGATGCCTTCTCTTAGGGCAGCCTAGCTACATGGCTATGTAAGCTGGGAAATAATTAGTTTAACACTAATGGTGGTATCTCACTTTTTTTTAAAGTATTAGAGAAGTATCTGATACTTTATTCCATTGCGGAGACGTCAAAAAAATGTCAAAAACTGTCTCAAAGCAGTTTTAAAGAACCGTCTCAAAGTAGTTTACACGACTCATGAAACCTCGCGGGGACTGAGGAGACGTCTCTGTGACAAGTTTCAAAACCGTCTGTAAGTAGTTTCAAAACCATCTTAAAGTACTCCCAAATCCGTCTCTAACTTGTTTCAAAGTAGTTTCCGTGAAGTGAGATACCACCATAAGCGCTTAGGAAAATTGTAACACTTTGTATAGGAATGTTATTATGGTGATTGTATAAGCATAAAACAAACTAACCCAAACTTTTCCTCCTTTGTTATCTCTCCTATTTACAGAGCATTGGAGATGAGCTAGCTAACTATGTAGATTCCTTCAAGCCACTTGCTAATCTAGTCACCATTACTGGTATGTATTAACCCATTGAGGACTGAGCCCAAATATATTCGGGCTAAGGTCTATGGGAAATGCGTGTTATAGCCAATTCAGCTCGTCTCCAACAGGTTAAACAAGGCATTTTCCCCTCTCTAAGGAACAATTATAATTTTCTTCCCCCTTTCTTTTTTGTTTACAAAATCAGTTAATCCATAAATTATGTTTCAATGAAACTTAGAAGAGCACTATTAAAAATACTGAAAATTTTTAAATGAAGTAGTGATTGTGAATGCCTCTGTTACTGTAATCGTGGAAATATTCGCGGTACATTAATTTTTGTGGATTTTGCGCGAAGATCGGCAGGCGCAAATATATGAGCATGTTTTTTTTTGCATTTAATTGCATGCTTACTAAAATGCAGAGCGAATTCAAGAACTTATGAACATTCTTTTGAGGCCGCTCAGCGCGAAAAAAAACAACAGCGAATACAGTATACAATCATGTGATTCACTGATTATTATAACATTGAGTGACATCGGTAAATGTATTAAAGACAGACTAAATGTAAAAGGGTGGCAATTATTTATAATTTAATTTCAATTATTATCATCATCACTTTCTGGGATTAGAAGTTTGACAAGTTGTCAGCTTTCTACATTCCCCTACAAACTCATCAGAAAGATATCTTTAATCTGATTTCGGCAAATGAACTAGGGCATTGATGATCCCATAGACTTTGTGTAGGTTCAGGTGTTCTAATAATTTTGGCCACCACTGTATATCTATATACAGGTATCTACATGTTCGTGTACTTCTATCTACATGTAAATATCGACAGTGAGCAAGATGTGCAGAAAGGACAAATTTTGCCATTTTCTAGCTGTTTTGTGTCCAAATTTCTATGGGGAAAATCCTAAGTGACAAATTCTCTGTTTTCAAAAAGGGCTAGGGAATGGCAATAAAAGAGAGGTAAAGTGGATTCTTTTCAGCTACAAAACTTTTTTATGTTTCTCAAAAAACAAAAAAAAGATTGAGAAAAGATAGGGAAAAGAGCTAATGGCAGACGAGTGTATATGTTGCTCACCTCTCTGTTTTTTGATAGGCTGCCTCTCCCCTC
This sequence comes from Paracentrotus lividus, assembly GCA_940671915.1. Classification (NCBI taxonomy): domain Eukaryota; kingdom Metazoa; phylum Echinodermata; class Echinoidea; order Camarodonta; family Echinidae; genus Paracentrotus; species Paracentrotus lividus. Next base: position 6,128,158 of record CALNVZ010003429.1, read on the forward strand.
AATTATTTAATGACTCCTTTTTATACCTTTTCCCTCCTCTCTGTCTATGCTAGCTTCCCTTCCTGTAGCTGTGCTTTTCTTGCCTTTATTAGTGTTAGTTTACTGTATGTGTTTATCATTTTGTCTCTGACAAAGATTCTGCTATGATCGAAAGCTCAGGCTCTTTTTGACTCATTGAAATATATATCTGAAAAATACTGTACAATGATGTCCGTCAAAGCCCAACCAACCAACCATCATCACTGTCGTCTCTATCATTATATTTGCCATACAGGACGTAGTCAGCTCTTACCTGTGATTGGTCATTCAAATAATACAAGTAACTCATGGAAGTATCGATCACTTAGCCTCCCGACAAGGACTCCTTCCATTGACCCGGTAAGACTGTCTCCCCTAATCTTCCCTTGGAGGGAGCTAATTTAGCCCTCCCCCCCCCCCCCCCAATTAAAAAAAAATCAACAAAAACCAACAATCCAACTAAACTTTAGTTAGGAATGAACATTTAACAGAATTTGCAAGTCAAATTATATAGAAATGTGTTCATATTTTGTCTAATCATATAAATACATGTATGTGAAGCATAACTGTTTCTTAACCCTAACTAGGTCGGGGGGGCCTGGGAGGCCCCCCCTCGACGTTTCCGCGCAATACGTTCGCAACGCGAAAAGTTCTCGCCGCGATGTGGCTTGACTTTTTTCCTCTAAGTCTCCCGCATCTTTTAAGACCAAATTTGCAACGTCCGGGTACCTGGTTCCCGAGTTACGTATAATTTTGTACACGTTCGTGAGACCCAAAATTGCTCAAAAACATGATTTCATGTACAAAGTCAATACATGTGTTCTCAGCTAAAATTCATAAATGAGTGATTATTTTTGCTTTTACTGATTCAAATTACTTGATTATATGCTTTTTATGATTGTTTGATTGTCCCCAACAAATCTCATTAAAAAACAATGAAAATAAAAAGGTAAAAAAAAACAAAGAAATACATAAGAAATTAAAAAAACAATAAAATACATAAGAAATTAATTGTGATACCGGAATTTTTTTCAACTACAATTGATAGGAAGGGTATAAAGAATATTCACACCAAAAATGAGCACTTTTGGAGCTCTATTTAGGGGTCAGAGCAAAAAGTATGATTTCCAATATTAATTATGCATAAATTTGCATAATTAATCAAAAAACAATTTTCATGAAAAAATAACTATACAATTTTGTAGATTAGGTCACGGGCGACATGCATGCCCATTTTCGGCGCGATCGCGCTGTCGACGGCCGAGATCTTGTGGGGGGGGGGGGGGGCTTGAACCCCCCCCCTGGCCATATCAACTCCCAAAATACCCCGGCCTAGTTAGGGTTAAATTTTAGCTTCTAATTTAATGTTATTGACCATAAATTTCCTTTCCCCTTTTTTCTGGGTGGGGAAAGGGAGATTCTATGTAAAAGCATAAACTACATTCTAACTTTTGCTGTGGAACTATTGGCAGTGTATGCAGGTATATATGTTACAGCTTTCAAGTTTATGTTTGCATTGTTTTTTTAGGAGGCGCTGAAGCCACAGACGGGTCTATTACGCTATGTCTTAAAGCAGCCCTACTCTCGGGATATCATCTGTACTCTACTCTCACTTAACAAAGGGGTAATATATTTTCACAATATTAGACTTTTATTTAGAATTTCATGCCAGAAAAAGAAGAAAACGTTGTATGGAGCCAACCAATTTCATTTGTATACTAAATAACCGTACGAAAATACACAGCGCACATCGTTTGATTAATGCTGGTAAGTGGGCATCCATACATGTAGCTACAACTCCAGAGTGTTTTATTATTGGCTTTTGTGCCCTGTTGGCTTAATCCACTAATAAGTCAACAGAATTCATTGTTTGTTTGTTATTTTCTTTCTTTATTTAGACATTTGAAACTTTCCAATGATATCAATGACTTATAGTTTTTTTATGCCTCCGCCAACGAAGGCATCATGTTTTCGGGTTGTCCGTCCGTCCGTACGTCCGTCCGTCCGTTCGTACGTCCGTCCGTACGTCCGTACGTCCCGCTTGCTCGTTATCGCGATATCTCAAGAACCACTTGAGATATCTACTTCAAACTTGGGCATAGTATGTACTACCATAGGAAGATGATCTGATTAGATTTTGGAGTATGTAGGTCAAAGGTCAAGGTCACGGAGGTAAGAAATAGTGAAATTCTATATTTTGAGTTCGTTATCGCGATATCTCAAGAACCATTTGAGATATGAGCTTCAAGCTTAGGTGTAGTATGTACCACCATGGGAAGGTAATCTGATTAGATTTTGGAGTATGTAGGTCAAAGGTCAAGGTCATGGAGGTCAAATAGTGAAATTCTATGTATTGAGTTTGTTATTGCGATATCTTAAGAACCATTTGAGATATGAGCTTAAAACTTAGATGTCGTATGTACCACCATAGGAAGATGATTTGATTAGGTTATGGATTATATAGGTCAAAGGTCAAGGGTCACAGAGGTCAAGATGTGAAAATCCACGTTTTGAGTTTTTCATTGCGATCTATCTCAGTAACCATTTAAGATATAAACTTCAAATTTAAGGGTAGTATCTATCGCCAGAGGAATATGGTCTGATTAGGTTTGGGGTCACAAGGTCAAAGGTCAAGGTATAAAATGTCATTCTATAAAGCAAAATGAATAGATGAATGTGCGATTTTTTTCTGATCTGGCAATGGCGGAGGCATATATTTCGACCGCGCGCGGTCGAGGATTCATCTTGTTTACATTAGGATTAGGATCTATGAATTATATCCCATACAGAAAAACTGCTTCTCCAGCCATTAGCTCTGTTTTTTTTTTGAGGAGGTATTTGCTCGTTTAATTCCATCTGGTAACAATTTCAATACAATGCAAACAATTTTTAAGTTAAATTCAGTAATCAGATTAAATTGCATTAACTGAAATCTAATCATCAGATATTGCATACTTCTGTTAAAACCCAAAATATGTGGATGCATGATACATTTGCGAAAGTCATGAAGAGGCAAGATTCATGAAATTAGCCTGCGAAAGTTTATGTTTACACAGCGCACTGAATGTCAGTACAATACTGTACACTGAACAAGTTTTTGGTGGTCACGAAAGTTTTTTAATGCGAAAAAGGTCTTCAGCTCCAATTCATGAAATGCTGTGAATGTTTCCTGTTTTACAGTTTAAAATGTATTCGTGTTAGATTAGTTTTTATCAACATTTCCCCCTCCCCATCTTTTTCCAGCAAAAGCAGAGGAGTCTCGCCCTTGAAGAAGAAATTGCCAATTTGCTGGTTATAGCGATGGAGAAGGCTGAGCTACAAGATGGCAACCAGTCCTCATGGCCTATGGCGCCATGGCAACACCTTTCAACACAACTCATCATCTTTGCCTTTTTCCAGTTTGTCTCATTCCCTAGTATGGTGAAGTCCTTGCATCAAAAGGTGGGTTTATTTTCCATAGTATAGTTAACCCTAATCAGACTTGGGGGGGGGGGGGCCATCATGGCCCCCCCCTCGACATTTTCGGCGACAACTCCGCCGCACGAAATTTTCTGATCGCGCCGCTTGCTGACTTTTTACTTTCAAGTCTCGCGCATCTTTTGAAACCATTTTCGCAAAAATCGTAACGACGCTGCACGATTTTCAAAAATATCCATCAGACCGAAAATGGCTCAAAAACATGATTTTGTGTACAAAGTCAATGCAAATTGAGTTTTCTCACCTAATTCATAAAGATATGATTATTTTAACTTTCATAGGCTGAAATCAATTTATTTTAGCATATTTATGCTTAAAAATGGTTCTTAAATGATTTTTGCGTAAAAAAATAAGAAAAACAAAAGGTCAAAAAAACAAAGAAATACATAAGAAATTCATAAAACAATAAAATACATAAGAAATTAATTTTGAAACGAGAATTTTTTTCTAGTACAATTGTTAGGAATGCTATAAGGAATAATAATACACAAAATTAGCATTCTAGGGGCTTTATTTTTTCAATTAGAGCAAAAAGTATGATTTCATGCATAAATTAGCATAATTAATTCATATAAAAAAAAAGTCATATTATTTTGGAAAAATTAACAGCGCAGTCTTGTAGATTACATGGCTCACTACCATCGTGCAAATTTTTGGCGCGGTCGCGCGATCGGCGGCCGAGATCTTAGGGGGGGGGGCCATCATGGCCCCCCCCCCCCAGTCTTGACAGCTACCAAAACACCCCAGTCTGATTAGGGTTAAGTCCCAGTATTACGTGGCTGTATATACAATAGTTCTTCTTTTTTTTGTCTCAGAATCTTAATGTTTATTTCTAAATTTTTGAGGATTTGCCTTATCACGGCAAAGTTCTATAAAAAAAACTTTTTACTAATAGCGAATTCTGTTTTGTGTTTCAATTAATTATCTTAAAGACAATACAAACCAACTCACATCTGCCCAGATTCCTAGCCCATAAATGCAACATGCTGAGCAGTGTAGCCTGATAACATAGACTTACTTGAATGATAGCACACTGATTCACTACTCAATGCATTCATACCACAATGTTATATTAGGTCATATTCAAACATGAGTGAAATGACATTTGGACTGATAGAAGGGCACATATCTTTGCACTTGTTGGTTATGAATGAATCATGACTACCATATTATGTGTAATGTAGGAGTGGCATGTGTCATTACCAGTTGGATTTGAATTTTACAATTGGTTCTGGAAATTATGATTAACAAACAGTGCGTGAGTGATGCGACAGAAAAAAGACATGGGTTTCTGACTATCATTGGTTATGGTTGTACATGTATTTGTGCCCAAGTAGATCTCTAAGGGTACCATAAGTGCTGGTATATGTACATGAATAGTGTACCTCTCTGTGGAAAATGGTCCACCTCTATGTGTCGTGAGTGACACGACATCCAAAACGTGACTGACATGACCAGTGCCTTAACCCTAATCAGACTGGGGGGGGGGCCATCATGGCCCCCCCCTCGACATTTTCCGCGACCACTCCGCCGCACGAAATTTTCTGATCGCGCTGCTTGCTGACTTTTTACTTTCAAGTCTCGCGCATCTTTTGAAACCATTTTCGCAAAAATCGGTCGTACCGTTACGATGCTGCACGATTTTCAAAAATATCCGTCAGACCGAAAATGGCTCAAAAACGTGATTTTGTGTACAAAGTCAATGCAAATTGAGTTTTCTCACCTAATTCATAAAGATATGATTATTTTCACTTTCATTGGCTGAAATCAATTTATTTTAGCATATTTATGCTTAAAAATGGTTCTTAAATGATTTTTGCGAAAAAAAAGAAGAAAAACATAAGGTCGAAAAAACAAAGAAATACATAAGAAATTCATAAAACAATAAAATACATAAGAAATTAATTTTGAAACGAGAATTTTTTTCTAGTACAATTGTTAGGAATGCTATAAGGAATTATAATACACAAAATTAGCATTCTAGGAGCTTTATTTTTTCAATTAGAGCAAAAAGTATGATTTCATGCATAAATTAGCATAATTAATTCATATAAAAAAATTCATATTATTTTGGAAAAATTAACAGCGCAGTCTTGTAGATTACATGGCTCACTACCATTGTGCAAATTTTCGGCGCGGTCGCGCGATCGGCGGCCGAGATCTTAGGGGGGGGCCATGATGGCCCCCCCCCAGTCTTGACAGCTACCAAAACACCCCAGTCTGATTAGGGTTAAATGTCACAATTCAAGTAAATAACTAGATCAAAATTACCTGTGTGTGTATACCATGTAAGAGTAGTCCATGATAGTTACTTTAAGCAAAAAAATCTGAAAAAAGTGACTAGATATTAATAAGAGGCATTTAAAGCACCATTATGATAGTCCCATACGTGCAAATTACTGTTTGATCAATTATTCAGTGTAAGAAAACTGGATCACATAATGTTTGAACTTAAATAATCGGTTGTATTGTAAAGAAGCCTTTGTGTTGATTTTAGATCTTAATTTGCATTTTCAAAGGCACAGCGCCACATTCAAATTTCAGCTAAATGTTCCATTTAGTTTGAATATGACCATTAGCAAGTAAGAAACAAGTACTTTTCAAATTCAATCATATGCTCATTTACACACTTTATTAGTAGTATATATTCCAAAATGTATATTTTAAGACAAGCTATTTACAACACATGGTCAAGGAGAGGTTTTGTCCGTTCACTCTAGCTTTAATGTGATTAAAATATCATACATGTATCTTTTGCATTTCTTGTGTGACCTCACAGCTGAGTGGTAGAAACCTGAGAAAAGGGCGAGATCGTCTGATGTGGGTTCTACTTCAATTCATCTCTGGAAGCATCAAGAAAGCACCCCTCTCTGATTTCCTCCCAGTGTTGAGTCTAGCTGATCTGCTCTACCCAGAGAAAAAGGTTAGTGACTTAAAATTTGTTGTAGGTTTTCTCTTAAAAAAAAAGGAAAAAAAAAGAAAGAAGAGATTGTGGGGTAAAGGATACATGGATGTCAGTCATTCAAACACAAAACTGCTGCCCATGCGCGTCCACACATCTTGAAAATGGACCCTAAACATCTCATTGCACAAAGTCCGTATTCCCATATTTGACGTCAGACTGGAAAAAAAACTTTCAATGGTGTAAACACTGTGAAATTTAGTGCCTAAAACAGCGATTTGAGCTGAGAATCCCCCATTTTGATGAAAATGGCTATTGAAGTCGAAAACATACCTAAACTTTGGAAAACAGACCAGTTCCAACGCTTTTTGTGGACACGCATGCATAGCACATAATGTGGAGAGTGACCCCATGAGTAATTCCATAAACAAACCCCGAATATCTAAAATCATATATTTTGTGTTTATCATGGTAGTGTATTCCTATGCCTTACATGTACACATGTAACTTGTTTTATTTATTTGTTTATTATTGTAGTGCATACCTGTGCCTGATATCAACCAGGCTATGTGTCCTCAAGCCTTCTCTATGGCCTGTATCTGGAATCATCTAGACCACAGGAAAGAGAAGGATAAAGACAAGGAACATTCTTCATTACAGAGACCTCCTCCACCCGCCATCAAAACACATTTAGAGTAAGTAAAGGAGTCATAAGTAGGCCTACTAGCTTAACCCTATTCAGACTGGCATTTTCAAGAGGAGATTTTGACTGGGGGGGGGGGGGTCAATTTGACCCCCTCCTGAGATCTCGGCCACGGATAGTCCGCTCGCGGCGAAATTTTGCGCGAACGTCGCTGCACATGTAAAGGGTGTCGCAGGTATGTTTTTTTTGAAAAAAAAAATTCACGTATTTAATTTATGCTAATTTATGCATACTCATGTATGCAAATTAGATGCTTTTTTATGGAAATCGTTAATATTTCATTAATAAATATAGTTATGAAGCCCAAATTTTTTCTAAAAGTTGCTGAGTAGCAAAGACAACAGTATTGAATAGACAAATTCAGAAATTTCAAATTAATTTTTTTGTATTCTATTGTTTTATGAATTTCTTATGTATTCTATTGTTTTTATTTCTTATGTATTTCTTTGTTTTTGTAATTTTTTATGCTTGAGAAATGTATTTTCATCAATATAAAGACAAATTTAATCAATCAAAAGGCTCAGAAGGCACAATTATCGGTGTTATAAAGAAATTTAGAAAAAAGCAGTATTTTGTACACAAACGCATGCAAAATGACGATTGTCGTTCAATTTAGGCCTGACATGCGATTACGTAATGTTGCGTAACGCGACAACGGAGTATCCAATTTTTTTAACTTGGTGTCAAAATTTGCGAGACACTTGAAAGAAAAAAGTCATAAAAGCGCCGAGCGTTGCGATTCGCAGCGGCTTGGCTGCGCAGTCGCGGATTTCGTACAGGGGGGGGGGTCAAATTGACCCCCCCCCCGCCCCCCCCCCCAGTCTGAATAGGGTTAAACTTTGAAAAATTTGTCTGAGTGCTCTTCCATTACCATGGAACTGCCTTTGCATTATATGAAGGTTGTTGGCAGTCTTGTCAGCTGGAACATAAATGACATACATGTACTATCAATGTTACAATTGATTCTAACTCTTAGTACATTGTTTAAATATAGATTAACCATGGCTTGTGCTCATCTGGTACAGGGGTCACCCTTCAGGTGCCCATCACACACCTAAGGGGATATGGAGACCATGCCTTTTCATCTATTGCTCTACGCCTGTGGAACTCCCTCCCTTCTCTGTTCTGTGAAATTAAGAGCATCGAGCACTTAAACTCATGCCTCAAAACTTACTTATTTCAGCAGATGTGTAGTTATTAACTTAATCAAATGAGCCTGCACCTTTGAATGTTTTTAACAGAAATATGGCGCATTATAGATACTGTTAATCGTCATCATCATGATAGACTTGATATCAATCGTATATATTTTATGTTGCAGGACACTGGTGTATCTCATCACCTCAGTGGGGTTCAGACATAATGTAATTTTTATGATTTCTGTTGCTAGGTATCTGCAGCAGACATACAAGACACAGCATCTCCCTCTCTCAGACTTCAGGATAGCATTGCAATTCAATGCATGTAAGTAATTAATCACATGTATTATATTACAATGGCCTACATGTATCCTTCATCTCTGGGTTGGAAGTCTTCCATCATGCCCTAAAAGAAAAGGGGAAAAATGAGAAAAAAATAAATTAAAAAAAGGAAAGAAAGGGGGAAAAATAGAAGTAAAATGTTCATGGTAGCTAACATTTACATCCTATCAATGACTTGCGGATATAATAGAGCTGATCCTCTCTGACACTTGCATACATGTACATTGTACATTAATCTTTCTTTCTGTGTTGTGCAGGGGCTGTTGGAAAACAGTTATTTAAACTAAAGTGGCTATTCTGGGTAAATAAAATGATATTATTGCTTTTTCTACAGATTCTACTGTAGATGAGATGTTGACCCGCCCGCTACAAACCCTAGTATCAAACATATACTGCACCAATGCTAACTCTACAGTCCCCCTGCCAGGACCAGCATCATGTGTGGCTGTAGGACTGACTGAACCCATACCACTGTCTCTTCTTGATTCACTCACCGTCCATGCAAAGATGAGGTACTGAATACGCTGTTATTTTTGCGTAATTAATTTTTCGTGCCGTGCGTCCTCAAAGCATATACACTGGTTCTTAAATTCGCGCTGCATTCACATAAGAAGGTGATTGAACCCATTTAAAACATGCATAAGATAGCATGCTCATACATTCGTGTGTTTGTTAAATTCGCGCCTGACGATCTTTGCGCGAAATCCGCGAAAATTAAATGTACCACAAATATTTCCACAAGTACAGTATTCAATAGATAACAAAATTGTTTTTAATTTGGGCGACCGGCTTTACAAAAATTGATTGCAATTGTCGATACTATAGATATTATCGCCATAGTACAGATCTAAAGCCACATTCTTGACAGTGCCACTTTATGTAGGTCCAGCAGCATGCGTACCACCATTAGCTGAAATTCCTAGGTGGTTTTTTGCCTTAAAATCGGACCATTAACAGATTCCTAAGGTGCGCTGAATTTCTTATGTGTGTCTAACTGATTGTTTTTGATAGGCCAATAGAAAAAAAGAAAGAAAGTCGTCTAAACAAATTCCTCTTAATGTTTGGTTGATTACTAGTAGCCGTACTTGCGTGCATGATTGTTTCCTATGCACGTGCACAGCTAGCCGCGCTATGATGTCATGGTCGCTTACAGATTTTGAGCCTGAAGTTGAGTTGTCAAGGATATCATGATGCATATAGGGTAATCTAACCTACTGGCACTATATCAAGTCACCTGAATTGAAATGGTAAGATTTTAATGTGTACATGAAACTACATGTATGAAGGCAGGAATGGTGTACAAAATTAATAATGGTTTTGAATACAGTGGTGCCAATTTTTTTAATAAGTGGAAAGTTTTTATCTTTTAACAAGCCAAAGCTGAGTTAGATAGAACATTAATTTTTCAGCAGACAAAATATTTACAACAATGAATGACAGAAAACAAATTACACAATGGTGGCCAAGATCTGAAGGGGGCACCCCCCCCCCACCTTCCACCACCCGTAATGGACTCAAGTGATCAAAAATTGAAGAAAAAGAAAAGCAAAGTGGGACAATGGCTAAAAGATATGGTGAAGAGTTAGAAAGTTTTATGTAAAACTAAACCTGCTTGTTGGTATTCAATGTAGCAAATGGATGATATTTGAGTGACAAGGAAAGAGTTTAACACTTGACATTTGTATTGCTTTTAAGAGCAAAATGAATCAAAATTATTATAAATATTGATAAATGCAAATTATTATAAATAGTTATTATTTTGATACAGTGTAATTCATCTGATTGTGAACAAGATTCTGACGTGGCACAAGCACCCCGGGACAGCCCTATCACCAGCCATAGTTGAAACATATAGCCGTCTGCTAGCTTATATTGAGATCCAAATTATTATAAATATTATTTATTATTTTTATATAGTGTGATTCATCTGATTGTGAACAAGATTCTGACTTGGCACAAGCACCCCGGGACAGCCCTCTCACCAGCCCTGGTTGAAACATATAGCCGTCTGCTAGCCTACATTGAGATTGACTCCCTTGGTATCAAAGGGTTCACCTGTAAGTTGTATTTCTTTGTATTTTTTCATACCTTTTTATTTTTATTGTTTTTTTTTTGACAAAATTTTGTTGGCAGCATTATTTCGGCCTTAAATACCATCAAATTATATGACTGCTATCAATAAAAGCAAAAATAATTGCTCATTTTTGAATTTTAGCAGAAACACATCTTGTATTGTCATTGTACATGAAATAAATTGTTTGAGTCATTTCGGGTCTTATGCACGGATACCGAATTATGCGTAACTCCCGATCCGGTCTCAATAGTTGCGCAAGACTTGAAAGAAAATTGTCATATTCCTCTCACGTTACAGATTTATCGCAAAATATATAAAAGGTGTTGACACAAAACCAGACTGTATTTGGAAAAAAAAAAAATCTGATACGATTACACTAACTGTACCTACTCCTATCCATTCTAGGTAGCGTATTTCCTAAAGTATGTGAAGTGAGAGCATGGGGCATTCTGAACACGCTCCTAGAACTATTGAGCTATCGTCTTCATCACATTCAACCTCACTTCAGAGTACAGCTTCTCTGTCATCTACATAACATGAGCGCCCTGCCACAGGCTAACCATAACCAACTATTCTACTGGTGAGTTTTAATGGAATTGATGATGATGGTGTTGGTGGTGATGGTGATGAAGACGATGATGATGGTGATTGTGGTGGTGTGGGTGATATTGATGATGGGGATGATGATGATGATGATGAGATGATGTTGATGGTGGTGGTGATGATGATGATGATGTTGATGTTAGTGATGATGATGATGACGGTGGTTATGATGATGGGGGGTTTTGGTGGTGATGATGGGATGATGATGGTGAAGGGTTGATGATGGTGATAATGATTGTGATGATGATGATGATGAGATGATGTTGATGATGGGGTGATGATGATGATGATGTTGATGTTAGTGATGATGATGATGACGGTGGTTATGATGATGGGGGGTTTTGGTGGTGATGATGAGGATGATGATGGTGAAGGGTTGATGATGGTGATAATGATTGTGATGATGGTGATGATGAAGATGATGTTGATGGATGGGGTGATGCTGATGATTATGGTGATCTTTGTAGTGATAATGAGAATGATGAAAACATTCTTGAATCCTTCTCAAGAACCACATTTCAGTAGCTATACCTACATATAAATCTAAACTTGCTGATTCAAGCATTGCTATCAAGAACTACATTTCATCTGCTAAACCTGAACCTCTTCATATACCATTACAGCATTGAGAGCACAGCCCTTCGTATCATCACAAGTCTAGGGAGTGCAGAGGTTCAGCCACAGCTGTCAAGGTTCCTGAACCAGCCCAAGCAGTTATTGTCTCAAGAATCAGAAGAATTGAACCGTGCTGTGGTCCTGACACTAGCCAGAGCTATGCATGTTACAGGTAAGATCATGTCATGTCTGAAGAATTGAACCGAGCTGTGGTCCTGACACTACCCAGAGCTATGCATGTTACAGATAAGATCATGTCATGTATGAAGAATTAAACTGTGCTGTGGATCTGACACTAGCCAGAGCTATGCATGTTACAGGTAAGATCATGTCATGTCTGAAGAATTGAACTGAGCTGTGATCCTGACACTACCCAGAGCTATGCATGTTACAGATAAGATCATGTCATGTCTGAAGAATTGAATCAAGCTGTGATCCTGACACTAACCAGAGCTATGCATGTTACAGGTAAGATCATCGTCACTTAAAAGGGAATCTACTGTACATGTAGTTGGAAGGGTGAAAATGCTGTGAACTTTCAAATAATTTTCATCCTTTAAAGGTAGAACCTAGCAAGGTGGATTTGAATACTGCAACAAGGTTTACAGTTCTCTTCTGAAGACGGACGGTCAACCTGTCCGAAATGTTGAGTACTCTCTACAACTGCTACCACTAGCCTTCCTCACCACTTGCCTTCTAATCTGGTTCACAGTCCTTTTCAGGACTCAATCAAGAAAGAATACTTCTAATCTTATTCTCTACTCTCCATCTCACCTTTCATTTTCTATTTATTCTTACTCTCCATTTCCTCTTCTACTCTCTTAAATAGTCCTTTTAGGACTAACTACATGATGAACTGTAAACCTCGTCACAGGATTTTCATCCAATTAGTATTACTAAGAATATTTACATGTAGTAATCTAAAAGAGATCACCGTAAAGGATTGCTTTTCAATTCTGGCCACTCATTTTGTCTTAATATTACACAATAACACAGCAACAATGGAATGTTGGGGCAAAACATTTTTGCATATTGAATCCTTTTAATTTCTGTGTTTAACTAAGCACAAGCTGTTGTACCAAATCCCTTTAATTTCTCATCTTTTCCTGACGCCTGCAGGTTAAGCGAACCTAAGCGCTGGTGTACCAATTGAAATCCCTTTAAAGTCACTGAATCTTGGGGTTCTTTGGGTAATATGACACCATGGGTGCTTACCAAGTAACATGTGTAGGCAATCACCTCAAGTTTTATCACCACTGCCAGACCCTATGTACTGCTTGTATATTCCATCCAGCGCTCCATTTGGTAAAGTCATTCAATCTTACTTTCCCCAGCCTGATGATGCCTGAATCAAGCTATGGTGGGACTCCTTGTTTCATTATGGTCCAGAAATCTAGCTTCAAGACAGGTATTCTTGTGCTTTTCACAAATTCTGGGGTCAGCAAATTGTGATCCACTCCCCAGGAAAGCCCAAAATCCCAGCTCTTTAATTTCTCATTCTTTCCCAACTCTGTCAGGTTCTGAGACCCTAAGCGGTAACTGGTGTACCGACATCCTCTCCACGCTAGTGAGTAACACACCACATAGTTGGGCAAGCCATACTCTCAAGTGCTTCCCCTCAGCGCTTCAGTTTTTCTTTGAGCAGAGGAACATGCCTACCGAGATGAGGGGACTCAAGAGGGCGATAGAGGACGAGTACAAAAGATGGACCAGTAAGTGAACATACATGTACTTTAATTGTGGAAATATTTGTGGTTCATTCATTTTCACGGATTTCGTGCCAAGGTCGACAGCCACAAATTAAAAAAAAAACGGCAAATGTATGAGCATGCTCTTTTATGCATGTATTGGTTGATTGGGAGGGTAAATTTCAAGAACCTGTAAACATAATTTGAGGCTGCTAACCACAAAAAATTAATTGCGCAAAAGTAACAGCGAATACAGCATCCATTTTTTAAAATTCTCGATAGCAACAAGTAAACGTAGTATCAGCCTTTTTCACAAATTGCGAAAAACTAATGCAACTTGGCATAACTGTAGAATATGATCGACCTATACTGTCTATTCAATCTTACTGTCATAGGTTGCCTAGATCAGTAATACGAAACGAAAAATCTGACTACCAATCTTGACCAGCTGTCCATCAACACCGTTGATATTACAGCGCGTGCAGCACGGACCACACACAGCAATATACACACGGCGCATCAGCGTGCATTATTCTCTGCGCTAACGGTCAGCGGTTCGCACCGTACGGTATATTTTTCGAGGTTCGAAAAAATAGGAATGAATTTTGATAATCGCAATATAATGACAAACATACACATTTGAGCTTAATCATGTTGTGGGAAGATATAGTCATTGGTATACTACTATATCCTCTAAAAACTAAAAATTTAATATTTTTTGCCTGCAAAAGGCTGACACTACCTTTAACTCAAGCGCATGATAATAGTAATTTAGCATGGTACAATGTTCTATGAGATGCCTGCAATCTTTAGTCACCGAATAAGTTCCAGTTGAATCATTTGATATTTGATTGGAATTTTTTAAAGGTAGTGTCAGCCTTTTGCAGGCAAAAATATTAAATTTCTAGTTTTTAGAGGATATAGTAGTATACCAATGACTATATCTTCCCACAACATGATTAAGCTCAAATGTGTATGTTTGTCATTATATTGCGATTATCAAAATTCATTCCTATTTTTTCGAACCTCGAAAAATATACCGTACGGTGCGAACCGCTGACCGTTAGCGCAGAGAATAATGCACGCTGATGCGCCGTGTGTATATTGCTGTGTACGGTCCGTGCTGCACGCGCTGTAATATCAACGATGTTGATGGAGAGCTGGTCAAGATTGGTAGTCAGATTTTCGTTTCGTATTACTGATCTAGGCAACCTATGACAGTAAGATTGAATAGACAGTATAGGTCGATCATATTCTACAGTTATGCCAAGTTGCATTAGTTTTCGCAATTTGTGAAAAAGGCTGATACTACCTTTAAAAAGCCATCATTAATTTGAAGCTACATGTACATGTATGTCATTATGCTATCTACCATTAAAGTTTGGAAGTACCTGTATACCTCAGAGGAGATAGATTTTTATTTATTTTTTTATTTACTTTATTTTTTTTTTGAGGGGGGGGAGGGTTAAATCAGTCATTTCAAATTTATTTTAAGTTTAATGGCTTTGTGATTATTATATTTGGATTCCTTACATAGATGCTTTCTTACTAGGGGTACATTGTAGCTTGAATACTTTCGGAGATATCCTTAGTTAAGAGAGGGTGTGTTAAAATGGGCAATAATACCCTACTTCCCCCTTGAAATACAATTAATTTAATTTAATGAGATTAAAGGATGTCTTTTAGTGTTTTAAAGCCAAATACCGGTAGATTATTAAGTTGATAATAGAATTCAATTCTTATATCGTCTTTGATTGAAATAATGTTTCAGGCATGATCTCAGAACCAGAACGGATTCGTCATTTTTCCAATCCAAGTACACCTCCCTATTTTCTGTGGTAAGTTAAAATCATACAATGAGTAGTGAAGTTTATTTCATGCAGAAAATGACTTGGAAAATAGAAGAGGACAGAGTATCAAATATATGGATGCATACTTGCACTGACAACACAAGTACCAACACTTTCAAGATCACTACAGATGAAAGTTGTCTTAGAATTATCACTTTACAGCAATGATTTTACAGCAATTTACAGATCAAAGATTTTTCAAGCCTACATGTATGTATACATTGTATTTCATAATGTTTTAGTGAAAATATCCAACCAGCATTATTTGGAAAACATTACTGTTCAGTCGGTTCACTTCACTGGGGATGCAGAGGTTGTTGGTTCGATCCCCAGCTTTCACTTTTATCCTTGGGCATGGCCAACGAACGTAGAGGGCGACAACAGCTTCGCGTGTTGCTCTAAGGAAGGCCAACTGCCTACGCGCATTCAGCTGACATTCGCGCACACTTTTGTAGGCATGCCAACAAAACCAGATGCAGATTCAATACTATGACAAATTGACAGCGATGTGAGGACAAACAAAACTTAGTTATTATAGCAAGTTGTGATACAAAGTAGTAAATTAAAAAAATAGATTATGTGAGATCTGAATATGTTCAAAGTAGATTTATATTTTAAACCTTACAAATGACATTTTAAGAATCTGCAATCTTTATCGAGTAATACTTTGTTGTTATCAGCGATTTTACCAGGTTGCTACTTTCAGATATTTTTTGCAAAGACGTTTTTGTGACCCTCGCGTTGCATGTCGGGATTGTCACAAGCCGCCCAAAGTCTACCTCAGCTGTTCGCTGTGCTCAACTTGTACTGGTCGCGTAGCCAGCGCGTACAGTTTGGATGGTAGAGGCGCAGTGCAGCTAAGACGCTTTGACGACTAGTTCAGTTGATGTGCTGTCCTTGTCATTAGCTTTCTTTTTGTTTTTTTAATATAAAAAATGTATCTTTATTTTTAGATTTTTTTTCACATTAAAAAATATATAATGGTAGTTCAAATATATTGCTACATAAAATAGGATTGGATGTAATATCAAATAAGTAAATTATATTTATAAAAATCTGTATCTGTTTGTCCTTCGTCAAATCTACAAAGTACTGTAACGGCCGCCCAAAGTTTTTGTCTTGGTCACAAAAAATCAGAGGAGTTGGCCTTCCTTAGAGCAACTGGCGAAGCTGTTGACGCCCTCAACGTTCGTTGGGCATGGCGTTTTATCTGCAATGGCTTCTCCGCACCTAGGGGTTAAAAAGGCTACCTGGGAGGATAATTTCATATACCTATACATGTACATGTATGTACCTGTAAAATTGCTGCTGGCATAAACCCAAAATCTACTTTGGGGTATATACGAGGTGTCAAAGGGAAGTGATGCAGCCTTTTTTCTATGAATTTGAAGATTGAAGGAAACTGACCAGAAATAATGTGAAAAGAAATTTGAAAAAAAAAAAACAACAAAAAAATGATATTATATATTTCTGGTCCATTTCCTTTGTTCTTCAAACTTTTTTTGAATAGGGCATACACATAATTACCCTGTTATCATGATTATTATTGTTTACAAATTCAAGATTCTATGTCAGTGACAGAGTTTTTATACCTTGTTTGTTTCAGTATCATATGGAAGATGTTACTTGTGATGGATACAGAGTGCATCTCTCCTACGGTGGTCAAGGTCTTAGAGTTGATTGGTCCAAGAGGGTTGTCCAGTCACATCAGAACCTTTGCTGATTACCTCGTCTGTGAATTCTCAACCTCTGCAGGTGGACAACATGTCAATATGGTAAGTCGCTATTTGATATGAAACCTGCCGGCTCAAAACCACCAATAAGTCGCCCAAATTATTATTGCTTTCTTTAGTTTTTAAAAGTATTTTCTGAACCTTGAGATTCCAAGCTTTCCAATGATATGAAACACTTGTAGTTTATTTAAAGCAAGAGCACATAAATGGTAAATGTCAATGTTTGACCTGCTGGTGCACTTTTTCTTTAGTTTTTAAGTGTATTTTCTGAAACAAGAGATTCCGATAACATTGAATACGTGTAGATTACTAAAGATTAAACATGGACTGATGTGTTTGCTCAGTGGATAGAGTGTCTGCCTCAAAATCGGGAGGTCATGGGTTTAAACCCTAGCTGTATCGTACCAAAAGAAGTTAAAAGATGGGAGTTGTTGTTACCCTTTCCAATGTTTGTGGCCGAAAAGTCTCCCTTTTATCTCTCTTTTATCTCCTCAATGCTGTTGCATATTGTGTTCATTGGTTCAAATATTTAATCCTTTTTTTTTCTAAAGTTTTTGCTGTTTATCTCTTTTCAGTGTGTTGAGAAACTGAATGCTATGGTTTGGAAGCTGAACATCATCACCCTTGACAGATTGGTTCTCAGTTTGGTAAGTAGAAAAAATCTTTTTGTCTTCTGTCCTATTTCATCTTCCAGCTATATTCAAAGGGCAGGTCCTGAGAGCCAGGAAAAGACATCCATCTTCTGTCCCTAATTCTAATGCCTCTTGCAAGCATCTCCAGCAAGCAGTTTTTGATTACTGTATAAGCTGTAATTTTTGCGAGGGTTTGATTTTCGAGTTTGAATTCGCGAAAATTTGCACTTTGATAATAGCAATGACAACATCACAAAAATCGCAAAGTTAAGCCCTTGTAAATTTCCCCACTTTGTCCAAAATTGCAAAAATATCAGTATACAAAAATATTGGCATATACAGTATATGAAGGATGGTTTCTTTTTATTTTATAAACCTCGTATAAGCTATCACGGCTGGAATACCTGAATGATAGGCTAATGTACATGTACATGTAACTAGAGTTTCGAAGATTGTAAACGTTTTTATTCCTCCACAAAAATGTAGTGATGGTATTGATTATATTTGTTAATTTGAAATATTTGTTCTCCTAGGCCCTTAGAAGCCACGAGGGAAACGAAGCACAGGTCGGTTTCTTCATCATTCAGCTCTTGATCCTCAAACCAAATGAGTTCCGGACGAGAGTAAGCGAATTTGTGAAAGAGAACTCCCCGGAGCATTGGACCCAGTCGGACTGGCACAGCAAGCATATGGCTTACCACAGAGTAAGTAGATGTACTGTACTCTACATGTATTTGAGTTGATGTGAGTTAAAATATAAAGTTACTTACAACTGCATGAATGAGTTGTGGACGAGAGTAAGCGACTTTGTGAAAGAGAACTCCCCAGGACATTGGACCCAGTCGGACTGGCATAGAAAAGCTTTGAAACATTGGTTATACATGTAAGCGCTATAGAAATACAATGTATTAATGTATTATTATAGCAAGCATATTGCGTATTAAGTACTATACATGTACACATACATGTGTGTGAGTTGATGTTGGTTAAAGTCACTCTTTTTTTTTTCTCACTCTCTTTCTCTCTCTCTCTCTCCCTATCTCTGTCTGTCTATTTCTCTCCTTCTCTCTCTCTCTCTGTCTGTACATTGTTGTATATCTGTCTCTCTTCTCTTTCTCTCATTCATCCTCTAGAAATACCCAGAGAAGTTCTTCTATGAAGGTCTGTGTGAGGAGACTGGTGCCACACTCCAGACTACCCCTCAATATCTACCAGTCTACTTCAGCAATGTATGCCTTAGGTTCTTGCCCGTGAGTATGATCACCACTCGAATTAAGTGTTCTTAAAATATAAATGTATCATAGCTGACACTCCAAATTACACCTCAATATCTACCAGTCTACTTCAGCAATGCTTGCCTTAGGTTCTTGCCTGTGAGTATGATAAATGATCACCACTCAAATGTTATTTAAATGTGTATCTAGCCAACTACCCTCTGGATGATTACCCCCAGAACAACTACCCCTAGAAATAAGGTTAGGGTTAGATTGGGGGGGGGGGGGATTGTTGTTCTGGGTAATTGTCTAAGGGGTAGTTGTCCTAGAACCATTTTAATGTGTTTTTCAACTACATGTATATTGTAGCTGATTTTTAGGGCATTCTTTACCTAGAGATTGTTTAGAACGGTAACAAATATTATGATTACTATAATAAAAGGAGCGAATATCCCTGTAAAATTGTAATTTATTTTGTATTGTCATGATATGCATTTAATATTTGTGGTTTAAAATAATACTATAATTGTAAGTAACTCAAAAAGTAATAATTGTATTCTTAGCAACTGCGTTGAAGACTATAGAAGGTCATTTTGAAAGGTCAAATTACACGTCAAAACGAGTTAGTGATACGTTCGGCAAGTCAAGTTTTCGTCTTCAGATTTCTTTAAAATTAACAAGAAATATGCAACTAAAAGAAATCACCACACAGTTGTTGAATGTACTTATTCTACTATCTACCATGACATCTATTATTATCTTCTGATTTACTATCATTGTGAAACGAGAGAAGTTAAAGAGATTAAACTAAAGTGAAGCACACAGTTTATATTTCTACCTCTCATCTTTATTGCAACAACATGTTTTCATGTTTAGACATTGCTAATTCGTAACACGTATGTTACACCATTGATTAATGAAATTCATAATAGAAATCTTCATATTTACATGTAGTTGTTTGACAGTCTGCCAGAAGATCATTCTTGCTTGTACACTTTATTTTGTATAATTTGCTTTTATAGATAAAAGTTGGGTTAAAGGAAACCGAACCCCAAGGAAATAATTACTTTTACAGGAAAGAGCATAATGAGAGGAGCAATTGAAAAAAAGTTTCATAAAAATCGGTTATATAATAAGAAAGTTATGGAAGTTTGAAAAGTCTCGTCGTAACTTCTATGGGTATCCTCAAATTTGCAACATCAACTTCAAAATGGCCGATTTTGTGAACAACTCTCCATTCGTTTTGTACAAAAATTTTCAGTTTGTCTCAAATTCCTTACAAAATATATCTTGCCTCCTTCTAATCTTTCCCATGACATATTTTGAGCTCAGAAATAAATAAGACGTATTTTGAATGAAAATGGGGAAAATCTGAAAATTTGTGTACCAAACGAATGGAGAGTTGTTCACAAAATCGGCCATTTTGAAGCTGATGTTGCAAATTTGAGGATACCCATGGAGGTTACAACGAGACTTTTCAAACTTCCATAACTTTCTTATTTTATAACTGATTTTGATGAAACTTTTTTTAAATTGCTCCTCTCATTTTGCTCTTTCCTATAAAAGTAATTATTTCCTTGGGGTTCGGTTTCCTTTAAAATTTGTTAGATCAAGTGCTGTATCTGCACCTGAGTTGTTATGAATATTATGATCATTATTTCATATAGGTGTTTGACATCTTGATCCATCGGTTCCTGGAGCTGCCTCCGGTCACCAAGTCACTAGAAACCATTCTGGAACACCTAGGCTGCCTATTCAAATTCCATGGTTAGTATAGTAGGGAGAGAGAGAGAGAGAGAGAGAGAGATCAATAGGAAGTCACTTGAAACCATTCTGGAACACCTAGGCTGCCTATTCAAATTCCATGGTTGGTATAGTAGGGAGAGATGAGAGAATGACAGAGTGATTCAGAGAGAAGGATGTTTATTACATGTTTAAGAGGAAAAGACCATGCAAGTTTAGATATACTTTTAAAATTCAGAGTTATATGTGAACAAAGACAAAATTTTGAAACACCATTTTTTGTGGTCCCGTTTGTTACCGACGAATAAATGATCATAAAGTAATTATGAATTGAGTTATTTCAACTATTTTTTATGTTTTTGTTGAAGATTCTTAGTACCTTCAAGAATATACCTAAGGATTGAGATTTCATTTAAGATTTTTCAAACAACCCCTATTTATGGCTCTGATCATGAATGTCCCGTTTGTTACAACGCACAATAGCTTGGACTTGCCCATGTACATGTTATCCTTACATGTACATGGGCAAGTATATTTATGTACATGTACCTTGCATCTTTTTATAATAAGAATAAAACTTGAAACGTGATATAATTCAACAGCTCGCATATCTTTTTTTTAGACCGGCCAGTGACATACCTGTTTAACACACTACATTACTATGAGAAGAAGCTGAGAGAGAGACCAGCGTTGAAGAGGAAACTGGTTGGTGTCATCATCGGAGCACAGAAAGGCATCAGACCAAATAACTGGTAGGCATCATCTCTCAAAATATAATTCATAGGTGACCCTCCGGCTCAAAACGACCAATAAGTCGCCAGAACTCATATTTAGGTTTTATGTGCTTTCTGAAACTAGAGATTTCATGCTTTCTGATGATACCAAACACTTGCAGTTTAGTGAAGTTCAACTCAATTCAATATCCTGTTAGAATAAGAGCCCTCCCTTTGGATAAATTTACAAGACCTGCTAGACAAAAAAAGCAAATTAAAGCAAGAAAATTCACTGGGTTTGTGGCCTCAAACCCAGTTGAAAGGCAAGTTCATAATAATAGTAAATGCTTTTCAGCTGAAACTTTCAACACCCCACAACACAAGAACTCATTTTTCATCGAAACGACAGTGGACTGGAACCATCTTCCAGATTCTACAGTTAACTCCAAAACAGTAGCAAACTTCAAGGCTGCTGTTGAAGACCAGTTTCTTCTGTACTGCTAGTCTTCGCCCAACCCTCTCTCTTTCAGGTGCATTATACCGTAACGGTCCTGCACGGTACACATCCAGATCCAGATCCAGAGCTACCTATGGTTTCCTATGTAGAAGGCCTGCTTCTCTTGCCATTTACTCTGTTGTTCTATTGGCGGCTTTTTGGTGATTTTGAGGCGGAGGGTCACAAATATAAATTTAGTTTACAATGACTCCTTACTTTTTCTAGTGTTGCTTAATCGTAATCAGACTGAGGTGTTCTGGTACATGTAGCGGGAGCCTTGAAATCTGAAAACTGAAATTCTGAAAACTATATATATACATGTATATTTGCGTATCTCATGTGGTTTATAAAATATTGCTAAATTCTATATTGACCTTTATCCTTTGACCTCAGGTGTTTGACCCAGGCTTACCTTGACTTCCTTCAGAAAGGCCCAGAAGACACTGCATGGGAACCTGATCATGAATACTACCATAATGTCATCAAGAGGCTTGTTGACAGTATCCTTTACAATCAAACCCTATTTAAGCGGTCTAATTAATCGACTTGGGATGCAAAGGTCATGGATATGATCCCTTGCACTTACTTCCTTGGGCAAGGCATTTTATTTCTAAATTGCCATTTAGTCAAAACCCGCTTTAACTAATGCCCATTTGGTCTCATCCAACATGGTCAAAAGTTGATAGCAAACAGAATTGTGTGCCGTGAGGTTTTGGAATCAACATAATGATACAAAAATCAACTCAAATCTTCAGAGAGTAATAATGATACATGTAATAATAAGAAACATAAATTTGTATAGCGCAGCTTTTATATGAATATATTCAGCTGCTCTGGCTCAGAGCTCTTTTTACTTAATTCTTCATGTAGAAAGGAGTTTCCAGAGAGTAACATGCTATGTACACAAAAATGCATGTATAGGACTATACACAAATGTTCAGCCAGAATATTTCAACTGATTTCTGTCATATTATAAATATGAGGGCATTTGAAAAGCAATCCTTTGCAATGGACTTTTCTATACATGTTATGTAATATGCTACATTAGAACCATGAGAATATTCTGAAAGCTCACAATTATTTTTTTTTTCATCTTTCCTTCTACACTAGAGTCTCTTTAATTGTTTGACCTTGACCATGGTTACTTGTAGCTCTCTTGGACAGGTCTACATTCCCTGTCTTTGACTGGAGATTCAATGAGTTTCCTAACATTTCAGCCCATGCATTACACTCTGTATGCGTAGAGCTCATGGCTCTACCACTTAACCCCAAGGTAGTCGGCAATGCTGTGCTCGATGTGGTCCTAAGAAAGTGAGTTCAATCTTTTCTAAACATTTAACGTGTTCCGTTAAACTATGGAGAGACCCATAGATACATGTAATTCCCATAGTTCCTCATGAGTTTCCTAACACCTCAGCCCATGCATTACACTCTGTTTGTGTAGAGCTCATGGCTTTACCACTCAACCCCAAGGTGGTAGGCAATACTGTACTCGATGTGGTCTTACGGAAGTGAGTTCAATCTTTTTTCTTTTTTTTTTTTACTGGTGATTGTGTTCCATTAATCTATCTAAAGCCATAGATAACTCCCATCATTCCCCCTAAGTTTCCTGAGATCTCTGCCCATACATTACACTTTGTATGCATGGAACTTATGGCTTTACCACTCAACCCCAAAGTGGTTGGCAATGCTGTACTCGATGTAGTCTTACGAAAGTGAGTTCAAACTTTTTATAACTGTTGAACATGTTCCATTAATCTATGGGGAGAGCCATAGATACATGTAATTCCCATCTTTTCCGATAAATTTCCTGGAATCTCACAGCCCATGTATTATGCTATGTTTGTGTGGGGCTTATTGCTCTACCACTCAACTTTAAAATGGTCAGCAAAGTGAAATAACCCTGTATTGATACCTATTTGTGTTTCATCAAACTTATATGTGATGCCATATTTCTTGATACGGCCCTTTCGGAAAGCTACAGATAGTTCACATTGTTCCCCATTAGTTTCCTACTACTAATCATAATGATGATAATAATACCGGTTTCTTACAAAGTGCTTTACCAGTTATAATCAAAGTGCTTACAGTATATTACCCCCATCATTTATTTTACGAACCTGTGCTTAAAGCACACAATCTCCACTCCCGTTTTGAGGAGGTTAACCCAAAGCATCAATAAGTCACGAAATAGCAACAGAGCAAATAGCAAGAGAAGTAGATTTTTCACTTCATATATAAGGCTAACAACAGTAATGAAAACAACACAAAAATAAGCCCACATAAATTTTACTGCCTTGATCTAGTCCTTACTCTCAACAAACAAAAAATCTGTTCCCAAAATTTTTGGGGTAAAGCAGTTACTATATTGTGCAAATGTACTTTAATGCCCCCCGAAATGATAATAATAATAATATCAAGAGAAGTAGATCATATAAGGCTAATAACAGTAATGAAAGCATCACAAAAAGCTTGATAATAAGCTTACATATATTTTACTGCCTAGTCCATAGTAATAATTAAAAAAATGTATATGTAAGTCAACATTTATTAAAAGTAATGCATGTTGTTGTTTATTTTTAATCAAAGCTCTTACAGTGTATTTTTAATTGAGAGCCAGAAGACACATGGTGTAACGCTCCCACCATTGAAAATAAGCCCCTATGAATTTCCCTGTCTAGTCCAAAAGCACAAAAATATCTGTGGACGAGAACTTTGGGTATAAGAGTATTATATCAACCCTTTTGAACATGTTTATCATTTGTTACAGCCCATCAGAGCTACCTCGTGAGAATGTGATGATGTGGATTAATGCTATCTCACTTGTCTTGACATCCCTGCCGGTAAGTCTTTTTACCAACAACTTGTATGCCACATACATGCTATATCAATCTTATGCGATGTACTGGATTATGTGCATGACAACTACTATATTTTCCTTAGTGCATTGTATGTTTCAACCAAGCTTTAGGATGATGTGAAATATCCTACATGAACAATGATTTATTATTGGAGTTCATATTTAATCTAGTAATTTTGCATTAATATAAACTGGTATATTTATTATAGTAAATAGACCTCTGGATCTAGGGCACTTCCTAGTAGATTGTCTTCAACTTTATTTCCTGTGCTCATCCATTATGATGTATATGCATTGCTGCACACTTGTACATTTATATCCATTGTTACTAGCCTGTGCGTATTTACCATCTTTAATGCACAAGCTGCAGCTTAGACAAGTTACTTATCCCAGTTGAATTTCCCTGTATTTCCCTGTTTAATTTGTAAAATACTTGTGAAAATTTCCACTTCAATATTGGGCTTACTAATAATAATAAAAAAATCACGAACTACATGTAGTAAAAAATCATGAAAATGTTGACTTACATGTATGTGAGATTCAAAGACAGCAAAACTTGTAACACATTTTGGTGGATTGATTACTTTATTAGAAATAAGGGAGTACCCACATGTTTTGTGCCTTTTTAATGTAAAATGCAATAGGGCTGCAACCACCGTCATATAAATTCTAATAATTGAACAAAATTTTTGTCCTCAGGAAACGTACTGCGAGATGATCAACACCCGGATCGTAGACGTGATCTGCAGGGATCCACCAGCAGGGTCAAAGGTCAATCCCATGACCCCAAGGTCAAACCTAAACCACCTTTTTGCTGAGTTCAGCTTTGCGTCCGCCCATCCTCTATTCACTGAGGGCGAGAGCGCCTATGTCATAGCCATCACGCATGCCATATGGCACCACTCCAATATTGGACAGCTGACTCCACTGCCACAGTAAGTGATTTGATATGTGGGAAGCCATAAGAGTATGAAAGGGGTAGTTAGTAATAGGAACAGGAAAAAAATTCAGATAATTATTGCTGAAAGGAGTCTCTTTTACATGTATAACTTTGCATGACTAAAAGATATGTTTGAGAAATTGCATCACATTCCTTTCATGAATTCTTGCAAAATAAAATGTTTTTATTCTGATATCATGTAGGAAGGCTGTGCAACGGTGTGTTTGAATTTCACAAAAATGATTTTAAAACATGCGGGAGACTTGAAAGTAAAAATTCAGCGAGCTGAATGGTCGAGAAAAATGTCAAAGAGGGATCAGCAGGATCAGGGTTAAAGGGTTAAGGTACTGCACAATCTTAGTAACAGTGAAATGGATAAAACTTGTGAATCCAGTTACTTTTCAGGTTAAATGAGCTACATGTACAACCGCCTGAGATCAACGTAACAGTCGATTGCACCAACATTATCCCAATTCACTTTGTGCCTCTCTTTCTTTCTCTGTGCTATCTGCCTGCTAGTATATTTTGGAGTGGGTATAAAGTCAAATGTGTGATTTGCATTTCTACTGGCAGGTACAAATGACGAGACTTTATGGCAGCCCCCAGTTCATTTCAATATTCCTTTCTTTTTTGTTCGAATCTCTTCACGCCTTCATTCACTACAGTTCTCCAAACCTTACTGTCCCTGGTGCAGTCTTCCCAGGTATTGGGGATTCATGTTTTATTGATTTAGATTATGTCTCAGATTGTCTCTGTAGCGTGTACTTTGTGTACAACTGCGCTCAATCAATTGCAGCCGTAGTAGTGATCTTGGGTGATACTGTGCAATGTACATGAAGGAGTTACCTCCAAATCAGAGTCAATTTCAATTTCAGTTAAAATTTCAATTCCAATTTCAACCCTGATTCCAATTCCAGCTTTATTTCCGATTTCAATTTCAATTCCAGTTCCAATTCTGATTCCAATTTCAATTCCAATTATAATGATTATTAGATTCCTGAGAGAGCAGGTGAAACACCAGGTAAAGACCAAGGATTAGTTTCTTCTAATCTGTCATTTTTCAATTCCAATTCCAATTTCAATTCAATTTATATTATCATTATCAGGTTCTTGAGAAAGCAGGTGAAGCACCATGTGAAGACCAAGGATCAGTTCCTTTTCATCTGTCATATCGTTGGACCATTCCTGCAACACTTCCATGAGGAAAGAACACTATGTTTTATTTCAACTTCCATTCCAATTTCAGTTCCAATTCCAATTTCAATTCCATTTATTATCATCATCAGGTTCTTGAGAGAGCAGGTGAAGCACCATTTGAAGACTGAGGATCAGTTCCTTTTCATCTGTCATATCGTTGGACCATTCCTGCAACGCTTTCATGAGGAAAGAACATGATGCTTTATTTCAATTTCAATTTTGATTCCAATTTCAATTACAATTCCAATTCCAATTTCAATTTCATTTATTATCATTATCAGGTTTCTGAAAGAGCAGGTGAAGCACCATGTAAAGACCGAGGATCAATTCCTTTTCATCTGTCATATCGTTGGACCATTCCTGCAACGCTTCCATGAAGAGAGAACACGATGCTTGATGGAGGTAATGATAAAAACACAGTCTACTCCTGTTTTAAAGCGAGAGTGAACTGACCAAAAGTCTCATTACCTGTGTTACAAATATCTTTTCTTAAAATATACCTTTTGATATAACTATTAATCATACAGTGAATAAACTGTCCTGTAATCTTATTTGTGATTTTGAACACAGAATCATGTTTTTTAGCCGTTTTTCGGTCTGACAGATATTTTCAATGGTACATGTATGCCTGATTTTTGCAAAAATGATTTTAAAGGGGAATCCAACCCAAGGAGAGAATCAACTTTACAGGAAAGAGGAAAATGAGAGCAGCAATCTAAAAAAAGTTTCATCAAAATCGGTTATAAAATAAGAGAGTTATGGAAGTTTGAAAAGTCTAGTTGTTCCTTCTATGGGGATCCTCAAATTGGCATCATCGGCTTTAAAATGGCCGATCTTATGTACACAAATTTTCAGATTTTCCCCATTTTCTTTCGAAATATATCTTAACTCCTTCTGAGCTCAAAGTATGTCGTGGGAATATATATTTCACACAACATATGCTGAGCTCAGAAGGAGGTAATATATATTTCGAAAGAAAATGGGGAAAATCTGAAAATTTGTGTACAAAATGAATGGAGAGTTGTCCATGAGATCGGCCATTTTGAAGCCGATGATGCCAATTTGAGGATCCCCATAGAAGGAACAACTAGACTCTTCAAACTTCCATAACTCTCTTATTTTATAACCGATTTTGATGAACTTTTTTTTAGATTGCTCCTCTCATTTTCCTCTTTCCTGTAAGGTTGATTCTCTCCTTGGGTTGGATTCCCCTTTAAAAGATGTATGGAGACTTGAAAGAAAACAGTAAGTGAGTGGCACAGTAAAAAAAAAAAAAAACCGCACAGCAGAATGGTAGTGGAAAATGTCGAGGGGGGCTTCAACCCCCCCCCCCCCACCCCCATGGGACTAGGGTTAATTGAAAGAAGATTTTTTTTTTTTATTACAAATCCCTTTTTTAGTTTCCTTTAATATATTACAAATAAGTATTCAAACATTTATATCAATGTTGTCTTCTTTGATAATGTGGAAATTAATGTTGATATGTTATTACTTTCAGATTGCCATTGAGTTGTATGAAATGCTTGGGAGTATGGACAGACATAGCCAGCAAATAGCACATGCAGACACCATATGTGACTTCTTGTATCCTTTCAATAAAACTTATTTCATTTCAATATTATCTCAAACCATGGTTATTCAGAGGGTCAAAATGATACAAATCATTTAGTATCTAAAACTTGTTTTTTTTTTCAATTTTATTTTGGCATCAGCAATAAATGACCCTCAAATAATGATGATTAATTATGAAATGACTCCAAACATGACTGTAGAAATACATGTAGTAATCCTCTTGTCCTTGCCTTGGTTATGTTTGAACTTAAAGTGTTTATTCAAACTTTGGCGTTAAATTCGGTCTTTAGGTTAGTAAGGCGCCTTCTCCATTCAAAAGGAGTCAGTTTCCCGCATCCTTTGTTCCAATCGCCGTTTTATTGGCTTTTGAATAGAATCTCGAAATTTTAATACAGCTTAAACATGTTAAAAGCTGAAAGCCGGGTGTTTCCTGGGGTTGAACAGGATCCCACGGGAAACTGACGCCTTTTGAATGGTGAAGGCGCCTAAAAATGAAATGTACTCCAGTCCACTCCCATTATAATAAGAATGGATACAACAAAATTCCATTATAATGAGCCAGTTGTCCTGGATACATGTATTTCCTTTGGTGAAAATCTTCAACTGATATGTTCACTAAAATAAGATTTGGTTAAAATGAGGTGTCATGTATTTGATTTTGTCCAAGATACCTCATTATAAGTGAGGTGACTGGATTACACCTTGTTATGATATTTTTTTGGTCTTATTATGTAGCTGTCAGTTATCCGCTGTGACGATCGGAAGTTCATTATTTATGCCCGTCATTTAGTGAAATGGTGTGTCACATTTTTAACTTGTATGTGTATCAAGCGTTGATAAATGATGTGTCAATGGGGGTGCGTTAGTGAACAAAAAAGAACAACACACTTAGGGGTAATGGCCTAAAATCTGTGGTTTAACTGTGGCTAGCAAAATATGACACAATCTGTGTACGTTGTTATGTTCCTTATGTATGGAATGCTGCTGGAATGGTTAGGAAAACTGAGTACTTATCATTCCCAGGCAGGTTTAAATGGTTTCAGTACCAATAATTCTGATAAATGGTACATCTACTGTTCGAGATTGTGTCACATTAACCTAGCCATAGTTAAACCGCAAATTTTAGGCCTGGCTTAACTTAGGACACCTTTGTGAATACGGCCGGGCCTACAAAAATGTATGACACACCATTCCCGGGCTTCAAGAAGGGGTTAATATGACTAAATATTGTATAAATATCTCTATTGTTTAGCCCTTGACTGAGTTTTTCTCTGATCAGTTATCACATGAAGTACATGTTTACTGGTGACATGGTCAAAGCTGACGCAGAGAAGGTCATCAGAGGATTGAAACCACCGCTAAGGACCAAGTTAAGGTTCATCAGTAAGGGTGTGGAGAGTCTTGCTGTCAGCTCACGTCCAGCTGCTTACAGCATCAACGCGCTCTAGAAAAACCAAGTTACAGTATGCATGTCACCTCACGCCTGCCTCCTATCAGCATCAACATGCTCTAGAAGATGCAACTTATACTTTCATAAAGAGGACTGAGACTGTACATTGACAATATTGAAATATTTTAATGTTTTAATAATTAAACATTGAATATTGAAATATTGACTTTGTCCTACTTATTTGCTTTAAGTTTTCTATGAAAATGTACCGAACAGTGTCAATGTCTTGAGGTTCATTACTGAAGACGTGGAGTCTTACCATCAGCTCAAGCCCAGCCGCTTACATTAACGACGCACTGTAGAAGAACTAAATTACACTATGTCTAAGAAAACCGAGAGTTTCCATTGACAAATACCAAAATATTTCAATAGTTCATCAGTAGAGACGTGGAGAGTCTTGCTGTCAGCTCTCGCCCGGCTGCTTACAGCATCAACGCGCTCTAGAAGAATCAACTTCAGGCATGAAAATTTTCAGCTTTTCAGCTGATTTCAGTGTCAGTGTTTTTCCCCTCAATTGTATGCATTTTTAGCCCAAATTGAGCTATTTTGCCACTATGTCATGCCGTGTTCAGCTTTTTTTATAGTCTTTTCAGTGTTTTTATCAACAAGCAATTTTCATGCCTGCAACTTACACTATGCGTGTCACCTCACGCCTGCTGCTTACCAAATCAATGCATTGTAGATGAATCAACTTACCTTGTGCAAAAGAGGACTGAGAGTGTACATTAACAAATACCGAAATATGGAAACACTAGATATTGAAAGATTGACTTTGTCCTTCTCATTTTCCCGAATATCATATAGAAATGTACCAAACAGAGTCTATGTCTTGAGGTTCATTAGTAAAGGCGTGGAAAGTCTTGCCATCAGCTCACGTCCGGCAGCTTACAGCATCAATGCGCTCAACTTACATTGTACATAAAGAGGACTGAGAGTGTCCAATGTGTCTATTAATATAG
The DNA here is from genome assembly GCA_940671915.1 of Paracentrotus lividus. Classification (NCBI taxonomy): domain Eukaryota; kingdom Metazoa; phylum Echinodermata; class Echinoidea; order Camarodonta; family Echinidae; genus Paracentrotus; species Paracentrotus lividus. The sequence goes on from CALNVZ010003429.1 coordinate 6,159,078, forward strand.
GCTGGTATTCTCGAAGGTTGACTAAAGTTAGTAGGTCTACTAAATATGTCACCCTATTCTTTGAGACAATGCAAGGCCTACTAAATACGTATTTATATATTAGTAGGCTTACTATCTTTAGTCACCCTTCAAAAATACCAGCCATAGACTTTGTCCTACTAATTTACTTAAATTTCTTTATGGAAATCTACCAAAAAGTGTCTATGTCTTGAGGTTCATTTGTAAGAATGGTTAGAGAGTGTTGTCGTTACCTCATATCTGGCCACATACAGCATAAAAGCTCTCTAGGGAGAAACCAAATGCTTGTGAGTTTCATGGTGTCAAGCCACGACTTTGACGTACCGATTTGCAATTATGTGATTTATACAATGTAGCTGACAGAGCAATTTAATATAGATTCTGAATGAAGTTAAACAATCCCTTTGGAAATAAAGTGAACTGAATTTTAACGTTGCATACAGCACCCATGTCATCATAGGGCTGAAGTCACCCCTAAAGACCTTGCCGAGGTTTGTTATTAAAGGTTGTGAAGAGATAGAGTCCACTGGTCTGCCCGTAGGCAGTAACATCAATTGAGTGTAGAGGAAAAGCCAGCACCAGATGTCAATTGTGTCATGTAAAGCCACGTTGACCTTTTAAAACACCTCCTGTACAGAAATGTTTGCATGTTTTCATGTTTTGTAATGTATTTATCTTGTGGAAAATTCATGAACACTAAAATGACCAATTATCAATCATAATTTTGTTCTACACTATACAGTATAGTTTTGTACAGTATGTTTAAGATTTGTTGCTTGTACATGTATGGCTGTTTCAGCAGTGAATTATCGTTTTACCTGCAACCAAATCCTCTATGCCAGTCCCATCCCACATCGCTGAATCCATTTTTGTCTACAACCAGTTTGTCTACCGACTATTCAATATCCACATGGTCTAACTAGCACCACTTGGTCTATATGTTTCAATGAATTGGTAATGACAAATAATTTTTGCCAAAATGGTATTAGACAATCAAGATATTTCATCAGCTAGAAGACCAAGCTGTTCATAGTTTCATGCACAATTTCTCAGGTATGGACTTTAAAGGTAGTGTCAGCCTTTTGCAGGCAAAAATATTAAATTTCTAGTTTTTAGAGGATATAGTAGTATACCAATGACTATATCTTCCCACAACATGATTAAGCTCAAATGTGTATGTTTGTCATTATATTGCGATTATCAAAATTCATTCCTATTTTTTCGAACCTCGAAAAATATACCGTACGGTGCGAACCGCTGACCGTTAGCGCACAGAATAATGCACGCTGATGCGCCGTGTGTATATTGCTGTGTACTGTCCGTGCTGCACGCGCTGTAATATCAACGATGTTGATGGAGAGCTGGTCAAGATTGGTAGTCAGATTTTCGTTTCGTATTACTGATCTAGGCAACCTATGACAGTAAGATTGAATAGACAATATAGGATGATCATATTCTACAGTTATGCCAAGTTGCATTAGTTTTCGCAATTTGTAAAAAAGGCTGATACTACCTTTAATATGAATTACCAAAAGTGTTACCCAAAATTCTTCCAGATGTTTGTCTTTGTTTTAAAGAATCTCAAATTCCCAATTAAATTTTGCACAAATATATTTTTGCTTTCAAAATATTTGTTGATATTTCAACTTAAGCTCATCCAGTGAAATATGACTGGAAATCCTATTTGGCTAGCTGTATTCAAACTGGGCATGAAATCATTTGTAACATTACACTAAGGTTGATAAAACATTGCCTTTGAATAATTGTTGCTTTTTGACTTTCAAAACTTTCTCAAAGATAAAAGTAAATTTCCAGTTAAACTATTATTGACAAACTTACCAGAGATATTAAAAACTTGAGTCACAACTTGTTGAACAACAATAACATCATGTACTTTCATAACATTATTACACACTGGAGTCAAACTCTAGATTTGAGCAAATATCTTTGCTTGTAATGTGTTCCATGCAAATAGTCAAATATATCCAGGTGAATTGTAATATATTCCCATCAATCATGTTGCCTTTTAAGTTCAGATATAAAATATTTTGTATAATAATCTTGTATGGTATCCAAAATGGCTTTTCACGCATTTTACGGTTACACTCTTCAACTTGTTAAATCTTGGTTGGTCCTCTTTATGTAAATCATGGTTTATTGGAAAAGAAATGTTCAGACTCTTGGGAAATGAGACATTCAGATGCACAATTTGCTTCTTTGTATATATGATGTGTAAATAAATCTCACCGCTGTCTATATTTCCTTTGTGTATAAAACTATCCTTTGCAGTGGGTGTAGAATCATGTAGTCCTGAAGTAGGCCTACTCTTAAATTCACAGTTTGAAATAATGTATCAAACTTGTCGAAACTATTGTAGATTATAAGGAAACGTGACGTGAGATTAAACGGGCATATGGGTAAGAGGTGAGGGGGGGGGGGGAGTTTTCATCAAAGAAAGAGTACAGAGAGAGAGAAAAAAAAAAGGGCACAAGTGAGAGCAAAAACGAGAAAGGCTGAGAGACTGAAAGGTACAGAGAGAGAAAGACAACGGTAGGGAGGAAGAGAGAGAATACCTGATTAAAATATTAAAGGAATAGGAAAAAGTTGGAAAGAGAGAGTAAGTGACAGACACAAAAGGGTAGCCTACCCAAACAACAAAGACGCTTTTTTTTTCGATTTCAACATGTACATCTATTAAGTGGATTCCAAATTATAGGGGAGCGTACCCTGCGCACTGGATCCACCACTGCTTGTGCTTAGCTTTCTTTTAAATAACCTTCAGATTTTGTGATTGATCTGACAAAGGTCCAAGTTGTAAGCTCTCTTCTTCACGAGTTTTTTTTTTTGTTTTTTTTTTTTTTTTTTTTTTTTTTTTTTTTTTTTTTTAGTTCATCCCGACTCTAGTTCTTTAAAACTCAAAACGATTTCATGTGAGTTCTGTTTGTATGGATATTTGAAGAGTGTGTATCTAACACACTTGGCCTTGGTGAACATATAAAAGGCAGAATGAAATGTGTATATTATATGATTAACATGATTGGAAATTGACAGAGGTTTCTAAGGGGTAGCCATTTTAAATAACAAAAAAATTACTAAAGTCTAATAAACAAAACTATTAAAGTATTGATTTAAGGAGATTAATGGTTTTATTTTTCAGTTTTACTTCAAGTGGAGTAAATATCCAGCCAACATGACGCACCGCCTATCGCGTGATCGAGATAGACTTTCCTGATAGGATGGTTTAGTGTAAACTAACAAAAAAAAAAACAAAAAAAAAATGTTTTTATCAAAATATAGATATATAGAGCGGTTTGTTTACCACCCTCTAACTCTTTTCTTCCTCTTTTGTAGAGAGGGGGTTTGAGATGGTATAAGTACCGAAACCCAACTAAATGCTACGTATTTTGGACATGAGCAAAGTTTCGTTTTATTGGTCGATTTTAAATAGCCAAATAATATTTGAAAAATCTTCTTCGTAGCATCTTTGACGAAGAGTACGATTCAAGATGATGAGGTTCTGCACTCTTTTGCTGATGACATATCCCTTCATTGCTGGATATGTTCAAGCTGTTGCTTTTTCGAGAGAAAATAGCTTGGAAAACGAAGGTCAGCAGCTTCTGTAGCAAAAACCCAAAACTACTGTAACAGTAGAATTTAAAATATCTCGCAAACTTGTGAGTGGTTCACTTTCATGCTCCTTGAGATGGGTTGCTTGAATGTGCCTAAAAAGGAAACCCAAGTTTGATCATCAATAAGTTCAAATGTATTACAGTGGTGGTTATGAAGTTTATATCACTGGAAAGGGCAACTCATCACCATTTTCATGATACATCTCTCAGCTCACGAATGTCGCGCATCACTGAACACCATTGTTCTGAATATGTCTCGCAAAATTGGATGGAGTGCAGGTTTCTATTACATGCTGGCGATTGGCATGTTTTGCTACTCATATCATTTCAACATTTGAACAAAAAATCATTCGGCATATGAAGAGTACAGAAAAAATTTGGTAAGCTTTTGTAAAGAGAGCATCAGATTATGAAATGAAAGAGTTTGCTCTTGGTGGCCGCATCGTACCCCACTCCCCTCTCCCCCGCCCACACTAGTTTTGCCAGTGGAGTTTACTTTTATTTTAACTGAACGCATGCACTCATTGACTATCAACCTTACCATTTTTTTTTTATTTTTTTTTTAAAATATTATATTTCAGCAGCAGAAGCATTTAAACTAGCCCAAACAGATGATGATCAGATCGCAGAGCTTCGCGATCAAATGACCAAGCTTCAGGTATGTAGAGTGCGTCCCAGAAAGAGCGGAACATTTGAATTTGTCTTGTTGGAAGCATGAACATTTTATTAGAGGTTTCATAATATATTTTGGTTGAGTCCTCCTCCCAGCATTTGTTGGTGCCCTTTTCCTTTGGAATTTTGCACGCATGACTGAGGAACAAATAATCTTCAGCCCAATTAGCAGAATCTCAGTTGTACCAAATAGATGGATATAAACAAATGTTGACAGAATATGTGTACAAACACACACACACCAATCCTCCGTCACCCATACGCATATAATCACACACGCAACCGGGCCGCAAACACGTAACAATTCACAATTTCATTTCCAATTTCATATACATTTCGTTCACCAAACCATCACTGCATGTTTGGGACATAGAAATTCCCTAACAACTGTTTGTAATTGTGAGTTAGATTGTGTGTGAGTGTGTGGGTGTGTTTGTTTAGGGTGTGGGTGTATATTTGTGGGTGTCCCGGTGTGGATAAAATAGGGTATGTGCATGCGTATATGTGTGTGGATGGTGTATGTGGGTCTTCGGTGAGGGTGAAAGTGTATTTTGTGTAGTTTGTGTATGTGTAATGAGCATGATGAGGGTACGTATAAGTGTGTGTCTAAGTCTAGATTCTGGACTCTTTTTTTTATGAATTCTATATTCCCCGAGTTGCTGTACGCTGGGTTTTTTTTTTTCTATGGGATCACACTTGTCGTTCTACTAATTATCGTTATTCTGCCCTGTGCTATGATTCATCGTTAAATCAAATGTTATCTTAACACACAATAAAAATGTAGGCCTGCCATATAATGAACGTTGGCAGTGCATGTATTATGAACTCATGAATTAAGGCCTCGTCACACCGAGTCCGGTCCGGTGACCGGTACCGTAAACCATCTCAAATCGCTTCATGAGCGATCCCATAAAAACCGTACCGGTTGCCGTTCCGGGTAGTACGGCATAGCCCGTGTTTGTTGTGACCAGTCTCATTGCAATAGTACACGGCCGATTCATTTCGACCGTTTTTGCCCATTGTTAAACCGGAACGGGCCCGTGCCGTGACCCGGACCGGACTCGGTGTGACGAGGCCTTTAATCATTTTCTTTGCCGGAATCCAACAATCCTTTGATTCTCCTCATACAGCAATCATTTGCAAGATCACTCGGTCATTGTCAGCACCTGACCTTGCCAAGAATCCATCAACGATGAAGAATCTTTTCGAGCATCCAAAGACACGAGTTGAGAGGGACGTTGACTCACAATCGCCTCAGACACCAACATCGTCTAATCCAAATCCAATGTCAGTCGGATCTTTCTTTTGGCCCATGCCTTCAGGTAATTAGGAATGCTGCATCATTTTTTTTTTTTCATTTGATTTTTTCTTCATTAATTTATTTTCAATTCCGATAAAAATATGTAAAGCTACCATTATTAGGCCACTACGGTGGCGACAAATTGTCGTTAGTGCAACGTAGGCCTACTATTTACGACCTCGTCTACGATGTGCAAATCTCTATGTCGTAAATAGTTACACGTTGAGTTTACGACGCGTTATGACCGCTGAATTAGCCAGATGCTGATTTTCATGCATCAGAGTCCATCATCCTCTGTCCACTTTGAAAATTGATTAATATTTAAATCTGCACATACTGACTAATCAATAAGTCTGTGTTTCCTTGTCAGGTCAATGTTTCATGTGTCCTGCTGGTGCACCGGGTCCTGTAGGGCCCATAGGTCCTCCAGGACAGCAAGGGATCATGGGAAGGGACGGTCGAGATGGAAGGGATGCAGTCACACAACCTGAAGGTAACCATCTCAATAAATTTTCAAATTTTGATTATGATTGTAGTATTAAACTTATACTAATGGTTAAAATAACAATGATCATGATATACAAAGTTGAGGCCAGACGTTTACATACACCCACGAAAAAAAAAATAAAAAAATAAAAATATATTTGTCAGAGAATATAATCTTTCAGTACAGAGACATGGAAACGGATGCTACAAGGGTGGGATCTGGGGACACCGACTCAGGAACGTTATGTCTGGAAGAATTTTTTTTGACGGCCTTTCCCAGGATGGGGCGATAGGGCCTAAGGGTGGTATCTCACTTCGCGGAGACGTCTCCGTGACAGGATGTAAAATTTCGTCTCCGCGACTGATAACAAATATTAGAGACGTCTCCGTCGCGGAGACGAAATTATCTATTCTGTCGCGGAGACGTCTCCGCGAAGTGAGATACCACCCTAAATAAACAAAACGCGTGACAAATGTAGAGTAATATAACTGCTATTGTACGGTAGTTCAATTGTACTGTTGTATTTTAGTAAATTTTACTGTAGGAAATTGTTATAACTCTGCTTCAAAATATCTGTTTGAAACTTCTTAGTTGAAGATCCACCTAATGATCCCACGAGCCCACCTGACGTACATCCAGTGTTCAACTCATCTCAGTCTGGTGTAGTTTATATTCGATGGGGTAGTAAGCAGTGCCCAGAGAAAGCAGAACTTATCTATAAAGGTAAGTATACATTATAATTCATCCTTACCTGTGCACTTTTCTACCATTTCGTTTTTGGTGGTGATATCAATTTAGCAGAAATGAATTCTTATTATTCAAGATGGGATAATATCATGCTTACATGATGAGATGCACGATGAGAATGTTGCATTCGGGCGTATGAATATTGAAGAATTAAAGTAGTTCATGTCATAATATGATTTATTCCGTATAATTTGCTTTTGTAAAACAAAGGTTAAGCTAAATTTTGTGCGACGAAAAGAGAATCGAAGTTACAAAGAAATCAACTGCTCCAAATGAGTCCATAGCTGGTATGTGCTAATCCTACACAAAAGCAATGGAAAAGCATACGCAAAATAGAATTCTCTTCGTTTTAGAAAAACTGATCGTATCTCAAGATCTACAGCAACAAATGAGAAGGAAAGAAAATGCAGAAAAAAAGTATGATTTTCCGGATTTATGAAAATATGAAATACAGCTAGATTGTGGTTAATCTTCATTTAATAAAAAAAAAATTCCCATTTGTACCTTTTTATTCTATACAGATTATAAAGAGTAACACGACATTATTTTTCCGGCGATAATGGCTCTAGGCTTTATTTCATGAATTCAGTTTACAAATCAAATACAAATTGTGTTTCTAACCAAAAGTCATATTCATTTTTTTGTGTGATTGTTTTTGTTTTTTATTCTTTTAATGATTATAACCAATTGATGTCATGTTGTGTATGATCACAAAATGTTGCAGAAGGTTTCCATGGAGAAAAGAATCGAAAAACAGAAACACATAAAAAAAAAAGTCATAACAATCAAATACATCGAAAGACAATTTATCAGACAAAGAACCTGTAAACTAAAAATCTCCAGGTATTTGGCAAAAATTTGTAATTTAGAAAAAGCCTTTGATTTTTGTGCTTAAATTTTGCTTAACAAATTAGTTGGAGTTCTTTTTGCAGACTTTGTCTTTTCAGTTTTTTTGTAGGCTATGCCGTTGGTAAATCAAAGGAGAAAGCTCCATATTTAAATAAACCGCGTGCCAGTTTTCAGTGCCATCGCGCGGTCACTCAGCCAATTATCTTTAGGGATAAAGGAGAATGAAACCGTAGGATTCAGTTGAATTGTATGAAACAAAAAATATCAAAGAAACAGATTAAAGAAAGTTTGAGAACAACTGAATTAATCATAAGAAAGTTATGTGCATTTGAATGTTGTGATCACTAATGCTATGGAGATCCTCACACTGGCAACAGGCCCAAGATGTGTGATGTCACACATGAACAACTCTCCAATATGACATACAAAAAAAAAATACCCAAAATTCTTCTTTTTCCTCATTCTAGTGGTAGTACAGACTCTTCACACATGATTATATTTTGTGAACTTGTATTACATGTCCTCCCATGAAAAGAAATCTCAGATCTTTTAACGGAATTAAAAAAAAGAAGACAATTTGAGTGAAATATGTACAAAAGTAATGGGGAAGTTGCTCATGTATGACATCGCACATCTTGGGCCCGTTGCCAATGTGAAGATCCCCATGGCAGTAGTGATCAAAACATTCAAATGCTCATAACTTTCTTATTATTCTTTCATTTTTTCTCAAATTTTCATTGATCAGCTTCTTTGATTTTCCTGTTTTTGTACAATTTAATGAATTCCTAGGGTTTCCTTCCCCTTTAAGTTCAGGGTTGAAGACGTCCGAGTCTTGTAAGGAATTTTTAGTGGAACAACCTATCAATTAGTTTGTCGCCTGAGCAAATGTCATAGAATCGTAAGGAGACCATCGTTTTCGTCTTGATAAATGTCTATTTTGCATAATATGATGTCTCTAATCTTTATAGCTGTATTATGTCGTTATTAAGGTACTCTTAGCGGATCGCACTTTACCCAGAGCGGTGGCGCAGCCAATTATCTTTGCATGCCAGACATACCTATCTATGATGAAACAGTAACCTCCACACAAGAATCCCGATCCCGGATATGTTCATCAGAATACCAAACCCATGATGCTCCTTCGCGACTCCGAAACATGGCGGATCATGCCCCGACCTGTGCTGTCTGCAGGGCGCCCTCTGGTCGAACATCCAATCTCATGATTCCTGCACGAAACGTGTGTCCTTCAGCAGAGTGGCGTTTAGAGTATGCCGGTTACCTAATGGCAGAGGGATACCGCCACAAAAGAAGCGAGTATGTGTGTGTAGACCGAGGAATGGACTTTGAACCAGGCACACAAGGAAATCAGGATGGTGCCCTATTATTCATGGTCGAAGCTTTGTGTCACGAAGGTGGGGGTCTACCTTGTGGACCATACGTCAATGGTTATGAACTTACTTGCGCTGTTTGTACCATTTAAAAAAAAACAATGAGAGTATTTTTTTTTCACTTTTTTTTAGTGCGCATCATGATAAATCAGAACGTCATTGTGAAATAAATAAACATAATAAAATTTTTGACTGGAGCAGTGGAATGACGAGCTGATGTTTGTAAGAAAAAAAAAGTTGACGAAAAGATACTTCCCGAAAAGCTTTAATAAAGACGACATTGAAGAGGAGAAAGCTACTCCAGTGTACATACAATTAGAATAATTAAAAAACTAAAAGACAAGTTTTTAGATATTGGTCCACCTTTAGCACTCATTAAAATGTAAATCTAAACACTTACTTTGAAGCATTTAGTTCAATTAAATTCAATCAAATATTTAGTCCATTGCAATTTTTACAATATACATTTACAACAAACAGATTCTTTAAGTATGAGATTCAAGACTTTCGGGGGCTAAACCTAGCCTGAGCACTTTATGTATAAAGATGATCTTTTCCGCAAATACGTAAGAAGAAATTTGTTTGATTCATGTTAAAGTTTCAATGAAGAATGAGTATAGATGTTTTTTATTATGTTTTTATTATTTGATTTTTTTTTTAATACATCCATCAGACATGGAAGGATATGCGGTGCAGGCGTTAAATAAATAGATCAATCATTGCAAAATAAATTAAAAAATAAATGAAAAATCATAAAGCATGAAAACATTCGTTGTGTAACCCACCCGCGTCGGTAGTGTTCTCTTGTAGTCTTTTAAGGAACGTCAGTCTATTTTCTGCAATCGATGGTTACTTTCTGCCGACCATGTTTAGGGCTTATGGTTAAGGTGAGGTAAAATTTGCCCGTGAACAGAACTTTACAACATAATACGTTAGGATAATTTTTCCGAGCGGGGTGTTTCCACGGGCAGACGTTTCAGCTCCAGCATCGTCATAACGATGGGTAATAATTATGCTCAGCTAGATTATATACCCGGCCATTCAAGGGATGGCCGTATGCAGAGTGGTTCAGGACCTGATAAGTTCACATCTTCCAATGATTATTGTCAGTAATTCTTGGATGTTCATATAACTAACGACGTTTATGTTAGATCCTAATAACATTCATTATGTATTTCCATGTCAATATGAACATAAATAGTCATTTGTGTAGTGTAAAAGACATGTAGGAATTACCACCAAAAAAAGAAGAAAAAAAAAGCCAGGTGGCTTGTCAGGGTGATACCAAAAAATGTTTTATAAAGTTGAGTCATTAACATAGGGTACCCGTAGGGAATACCGGACAGTAGGGAATACTGGACGGTCACCACATGTCCAGCCCTAGCTGCCAACATAAGATCAACTGAGGTCAGGTGGTCTGTCTCGAAGGTTCTGACATACTGTATTATCATACACAACAGTGAGAAATTCTCGAGAAAACTACCACATTATCTGTCAAGTAGGAGAAAAATTTGAGCCTGATAATAAAGCCTAGATGATAATAAATTGACATTTAGAAATGTTTATGTATTTTATTTATATGGAATTGGGGCATGACCTCATATTTCAATATCATAGGACATGTGTGGAGTGGCCAAACGTGTATGAGTGTATGCACTGTACAAAGCCTG
>CALNVZ010003429.1:6170837-6185650 GCA_940671915.1 Paracentrotus lividus
AAACTGAACCCGTCATTAGTACGTCAGATGTTTCCAAGCCTCAAGATGTGCAACCATTGAAAGGTGAGAAATAAAGACAAAGTATAAGGATATGCCACCAAATTCCTCATCCCAGACAGTCACGGTTGGACGATTTCAATGGCATAATTTTAGAACCCTATGGCCCATATTCTGCTATGATGACTAAGGGTGGTTGCTCACCTCGCAGAAACGTCTCCGCGACGGATACAAAGTATTTGAAACGTCTCCAAGACGTCTCTGCGACAAATTTTTGAAACTTGTAGCGGAGACTTCTCCGGGACGCGAAATTATTCCACGAAATTCCCCACGAGAGTTCCGGACCCCAGTATGGCTATATCAGTGTATAGGGTTTATTTAGTCAAGGTCTATTTAGCAAGACTACGCCGCGTGTGTATTCCATTCACTTTTACACAATAGGAATAGGGTTAGTGTTAGGGTGTCAACGGTACTGGTAGCCCATCGATTGTGACGCAATGGATAGCGACATGGGCTGTGAACAGTGGGATGGAGGTTCGACTCCAGAAATGAAACTTTGCTCAAATTTGTTTTTAGTTGTTTATAATCGAGGGGAAACTTTGAAGAAAAAAAAATACAAGTCCCAGACTTATAGTCTGTGTCACAGTCCCTCAAAGCGGAAAATTGAGTAATTCGCTCTGATCTGAACCAGAACTCAAGTGAGGAAAAAATGACGCCTCCAGGACGTCTCCGAGACGTCTCCGCGACGTTTCATGGGTCGCGGAAACTACTTTGAGACGGTTCTTTGAAATTGCTTTGTCACAGTTTTTTTTTAAATTGTCGCGGAGACGTCGCGGAGACGTCTTGGAGACGACTCTAATAATTTTTATCCGTCGCGGAGACGTCTCCGCGAAGTGAGATACCACCCTAATTAGTTTCTATGCGACGCAATCTTGTACACCTCTATTGTGTGACCCGCATCATGCAAAAGGATCACAGTTCATCGCACAATAGATTTTACGAACTTGCGACTCGTTCAAACTTCATAGCAGAATATGGGCCTCTATGTTCACATGTATTGTAACATAATGCGTGCGTTTTTATATTACAAACCTTTCTAGATATTGTTAAATTTCATTCAGAACGATAGTGTTGTCTACAATTTTTGTATATTCTGAAAGGTTAAGCTTTTCCTTTTAATTCCTGAGGGCAGTAAATGAGCAGACCCTATTATTTTTGAAAAAGGGGATGACAAAAGAACAAAAGCAAAGTAATTAAATTTTGGATTGGTGAGGATTATGTAAATAAAATCATGAGATATTTGTACAGATTTCGTTTATACCTCAGGTAAATGATAATGGCCAAACGGCAGCACTACAATGACAGATAATAAGCAAACCACCATTAAGATAAAACAACGCATACTCCTTAGCCATGGCACAGTGGAATGATATCTTTCTTCTCAAACTGGATGTTGCCGTTCTTATGTGGTCTTGCATTGGTGCATTATTGTAAATACCGTTAACCAGTTTTAGTTGCAATTTATATCGATCGCAAAAGTAAGCCCCCCCCCCCTCCCTAAATGAACATCAATAACTTTTTAAACCGAAAGGACTTTAACATGTTTAACGAGTTTTATGTGCTTGTAAGTAATTTTATCAGCTTCCAAGTGAGTGCATTCTTTTGAAATTCGTTTATTCAGTAACATTGGAACAAATTCAAAATTTTCAATAACTTGTTGCACTTAATTTCTAACTTTTGCATTGAATTTCTAGGTTTGGTGACCAAGAGGTAAAATTTTCAAAAACTGCCTTTTTGCACATATTTATTGTTGAAAATAATCGATTATAATGGAATATGCATTCTAGAAGAGTGTTTTAAACATTATCCATAAATTCACGGTTGAATGAAAACTTAATGAAAAAAAATATATATATCTATTTTCAATTTTTTTAGGAGAGTATTGTTTCATTTTTAGTAATATTTGTTTGTCATTTTTTTTACATGTATGCCAAATATATTTTTTTTAAATGATGCTTTGGCATTTCATTGGATATTCACTCTATACAGTGCGTATCAATAAAAACGGGACAGTTTTGAAAAGTCTCTCAAAATTGTGTTTGAAATTATGATGCCTATATTTTTATGTTAATAGATGCTCTGAAGTCTTATCTTTTGAATGCAATTTAAAAAAATAAGTTTCGTTCATGCTTGAGCACACACAGAACATTTTTGTCGGGGGCTCAAAAAACGGCTTGCGCACAAAATGGAAAAATTGAGAAATACGATCATCAGACTTCTTTCTAATCAGCAGTCTTCCTTTAATTTCTTTCTTTATCTTTTCCATTTTTTGTTCTAATTATGATTTGAAATTCATTTAAAAAGCTATTTATTTACTTTAGTTGTTTTGTTTTTGTTTTTATTTTAATATGTTATGTTTTTACCATAAATATTCCTTTAAACTTTTTTTTTTATCAACCCATATAAGAAAGGGGATTTAGTTGGTTGTTTAATTGATTGTTTAATATTGATTGATTGATTGATTGATTGCTTTTTTTTATTTGATTCGTTCATGCTTGAGCGAACACGGAAACTTTTTGTCGGAGGTTTAAAATAAAAAATGATAAAAAAAGTGGGGAAAAAAAGAAACTTTCGTTAAATTCAAAGGGTATTATTTATTCTGAATCATTGTTCTGAATCAGGTACTCCCATTCAGATTGATTGTTACTTTTCACTGATCAATGATTATGTTAGTCTTTTGAGTCGATTTCCTATGATTCTTCCAACGATTTAATCAATCATTTGAACAATCAATCAAAAAGTAATCGATCAATTGATCAATCATTTAAAGAAACAATGAATAAATCAAACGATCAATCATTCAAATGGATAATCTATCAATCGTTCATTCAATCAATCGTTCAGATTAATTAAATCAATCCATCAATCAAACATTCAATCAAACAAGCGAACAAACAAGCAATCATTCATAAATAATCAACCAACCAACCAAATCCCTTTCTTGGGTTCACATTTTTTTTTTTATTTTTTATGTTTTTTTTTTAGTTTGAAGGAATATTCAATGCCAAAGATAACATGTTAACATGTGAAAAAACAAAAAAAAACAAACAAAAACAATTAAATTAATTAAATAAATGCTTTGTAAATGAATTTTGATAGCATAATTCGAAAATAATGGCAAAGATAATGAAAGGGTTAAGAGTAAGTGTGCTGATTAGCAAAACGTCTGATGATCGTATTTCTCATTTTCTTCCATTTTGTGCGCAAGCCTTTATTTGAAGCCCCCACAAAAATGTTCTGTGTGCATCAAGCAGACGAAACTTATTATTTTAAATTGCATTTGAGAGATAAGACTTCAGAACATCTATTAATATAAAAATATAGACATCATAATTTGAAACGAAATGTTGACAGACTTTTCAAAACTGTCCCGTTTTTATTGATACACCCTGTATAATGAACATGTGATACGTAATACGTGAAAAGCCATTTTATGTTTTGTTTGTGGACTAAAATGCAATTGCTTACTTTGGATAACTGCAATAGACATTTTAGGATAGTTCATTTGATTTGAGTTTCCCGCAAATCCCAGTGTTTAATGCTTCAGTGAGCAGAAATTCTTACAAAATTATGCAAATAAGAAGAAAGGTCAGACCCCAAAATTACCCTTGTGGTTTTTGAAAATGATTTTTTTTTGCTCTTATCTTTCATTACTCGTACATTTTACAAGGGATCGAGTTCATTTTTCCTCCATAAGAAAACCTCTTTGAAATGATTTTGCTAAAAAAGGGCCCGTTGAAAAGTTTCATCATTTTTATAAGGCATGTTAAGAGGGGAATTACTTTTTTGTTAGGTATATATATATATATATAATGATTTTCTAGTATATTTTACTCTTTTAAAAACATATAAAATATTCGGAAAAAATATATATATATTTTTTTTTTTTCTTTTTCAATATTGCAATTTCTTTTTTACTGAAATTGTCATTAATTTTAACATACGATTAATTTTTTTATGGCTTCAGGTTTTAGGGGAAAATAATGTTCCTGCATTTTAATCAAATGGTATTTTAACTACAGGGATTTCCATACAAAGATTTAACGGACATATCCTCCAGCCCTACATACCCATGTTATTTTCTTCTAAAGTATGCCATTTTTATACCTTTTAGGTTCAAACACAGTCATTGCTATCGTGGTGGTACTTCTAGTTGTTCTCGTCATTGCTCTTATAACCGGGATTACGTGCTACAGGAAGAGGTAAAAGCCCCGAGTAAATATTTGATGCTTCCCATGTCATGTTCATTTTGTCTGACATTCTTGATAACCTCGACATTCTATGTTAAGATTACTTGCCTGGGGAGATTATCCTTTGAAATAAATGCTTTATAGTTAATACCCCCAATATCACAAATAACCTTTGTGACAGTAAATTTCCAAAAAGCGTCCATGAAAAATTTCCCTACGGCCTTGTCAACACTAAATTTTGCTATATAATACGGCTGCTTAATAAAATTGGTGAAATATTTAAGATTTTCGGCAAATGTCAAAATTAGGATTTTTACAATTTTTACATTGTAAAGATGGCTATACCAGTGGCGGATCCAGGATTTAATTATAGAGGGGGCGCCAGAAAAGGGCTTAATAAGCCAACATTTTTCCAATTTTAACATGTAAAGTCAATGAGTGGTTTTAAAATTATAGAGGGGGCGCGCGTCCCCTGCGCCCCCTCCTGGATCCGCCACTGGCTATACGAATCTTTGTGGGTAAAAATCTTAAACTGTGGTTGTAAAACTGTATAATATTCATCCCACATTTCAGAAACGTGAAGAAGATAGATCTGTATTTTTAAAGGGTAAAAATCAAACATGTCAAATGAAGGATTTTTTGTTGTTTTTATATTTTATGGCG
Source organism: Paracentrotus lividus (assembly GCA_940671915.1). Lineage (NCBI taxonomy): Eukaryota > Metazoa > Echinodermata > Echinoidea > Camarodonta > Echinidae > Paracentrotus > Paracentrotus lividus. Next base: position 6,175,748 of record CALNVZ010003429.1, read on the forward strand.
CTTTCATTCTTTATATGAATATTTACGCCTTATAATTTTTTTTTTTTAATTAAGAAAATCATATAATTATGGTTTTCCTGTTGAAAAGATTTTTTTTTAATACAAAGCCTTGCTACATGATAATCAAGAAAATCAAAATATCTGTCGTATACATCTCTAACACAATGCCGACCACGTTCTTGTACAGCAAAAAGAATTATGATATTTAAAAGAACAGAAAACAAAGTGTAGGTATTTTGACCAGACGGAACGAAGAGAAGAAAGAAAGGTTCATTATATCCTGGCATTCATGCGTCATGGTATTGGAAAACTCGGTCCACTGTCCATTTTCCACGTTCCTACGTGGGTGGAATTGCCCATTATAGTCTGTTCTGAGAAAAAGAAATTTGATATTATAAACAAATACAATTCATGTATTTCACTCACTAAAGACACGTTACATTTGTTATGGTTTAAATGTGCATATTTATTATTTTTCAGGGTAAATTCAACAACATCAGATAAGAAGCAGCACTTTGAATCCTCAAGTGCTATCATGAATCCTGCATTTGAGAATGACAATGATGAACAACACGAGTACACAGAATTTACTAATCCAGTGAAGAGCAATTCCAAACCTGACAAGGCCGTCACATCTAGTGGAGAGGTTCAGCAACACGAATATATTGACCTACCTACCTCCGCCTTACCTTCTAATAACCCAAACATGACGATCTACAATGAGGCAGGAGAACAGGACTACAATGTTCTGTTCGGTGGTAAAGAACGCGGAGATTATCACGAGTACAACTTACCAGACAGTGAACGGATAAAACCAAATACCATAGAACATACTCCAAAGAACTCCTATCAAGAACTTTCTTTAGATACAAGGGGGCTCCCATCTAATGGAACTGGAATAAAAGACATAGAACAGAAAACGCTTGACCATAAAAAGAAAATTGCAGACCCCAATAAAACAGCCGACCATGCGTATCAAGACTTGCGAAAGGACAATAACAGCTACACTTCCCTTCAAGTTGGGTCCAATCCTAAGCCAAGAAACACAGCAGTTGGTCCAGAAATGGACAATAGCTACCAGACCCTAAAGACGGACGGACCTGATTATTACATACTCGAAGCTAACCAGGCGGAACAGTCTCTGAACACGGGCAACCTGGAGGACAGTAATTATCAGTCTCTCCGGCAAGAGGATGGTCCAGACTATGCCATCCTAGAACCTGAGGAACATGCCGTTCGTCTTAACCCGAACACACCTGCAGACAATACCTACCAACCTCTAATGAAAGATGTCAACCGAGCTGAAGAATCTGGTCTAGAACCGCACAAAGATCCCAGCGATCCGTACGATATGTTGCGAAGAGGAAATGTGCCAAACGAGTCACTGTCATCAGATGGATACGGTTCCTTGGAACCGATTACCAAATCACAGGAAGACATGGATTATGAAACACCAGATACGACGCCAAAGATGACATCAGACTATGAAGTACCAACGCAAAGTAACTCCGTGGCAGACGCCCCCTACGATCATCTACAACGAAATACTGTCTCGGTAGCTCAAACTCCAGACCCTGATGACTATGAAATACCTGATGAGCAAGCTAATGATACGACTTACCAAACCATAGACAACCCCCAGGAGAAACCTGCAGAAGACAATGGGGAATACTCCAAACTTCAGAGGCCACTGGGAACCAAACCCTCATCTGAGCCATCTGGTATCTCGCATTCCGGGAACGTCTATGGAAAGCTCAATCTTAATTGACAATCGATAAGGGAATATTCCTTGAAATCTTTTGTTTTCATTTGAATTCATTTAAGTTTCATTTCCACAATATCTATATATTAATAATGAATAAAAAAATAAAAATGTCAGTGAATGTACAAAATAATACAAAGTGAAATATATTTAAAAAAAAACATACATAATCATGATAATCAAATATTTAATACCTGTTGCAAATGTGTAGGTAACTTTGGAAGCAAAATGTTTGTACACTTTCGATCACGAAGGTTTGAATTTTTTGCCACTTTTTTGTGGTCCAGCAATTCTAGAACTTGTTAGTCCCTGGTCATTATCTTGGACGTTCCCGGGTATTTAAGAATAATGAAAATTGTGTCAACCTCTACAATGCCCATTAAAAAAAAAAATCTTTTTCCTTAATTTTGGGGCCCCTTTTTGTTTACCCAACCATGCCAAATGACCATCATGCCCCCTATACATGTACCGTATACAGTAATCTAATGAAATACCTTTCATATAACCGATGAATATAATTATAATGATTCTGAAAAATTTAAAATAATTCGATAATGAAATAAATTTTACTATAGTGAAGTGTGGACATTTATCCTGGTAACCATTTTTGGTTAATAATGTGGTGATTTGATGTGGTCAATAAATTTGTATGTTCGCACCTTTTCAATATTTTTATATGCATGATAGGCCTACAGTGTTGATGCAAAATGGGATACTTATGAAATACCAAGTTTAATGCATTACAAGTGGTTCATATTCACTTAGTCTAACAACAGTTTGTCTAATATTCCAGTCGTCTAATACCACATCGGCTAAACCCATTTTTTCTACTAACAATCTTATTCAATTTAAAATGGATCTAATACGTACTTGATCTACTTCTGACTTGGTCTAACGACCACTAAGTTACGTTGATAAATCGTCTCTGTGTCAAATGGTCTAATTGCAGTTTCGTTTATTGCCAAAATAGATATGTGGATTAATACCAGTTTGTTACTGGAATTAACCAAGTGGTGATAGACCAAGTGAAAATTAATTAGGCGAAGTTGTACTCTAACGAAAGGGTAATTAGACTGGTCGTAAACGTAATGGAATTAGACCATGATGGATGACACCAAATGGACATTAGTCAAAGTAGGTTTAGACCAAATAGCATTTTACCTTACAATAGTTCATAATCATCCTTTCATAAATATTACAAAGGCTGTGTATATACGATGATATTGATTGAAAAGTACATTTTGTATATACAAAAAGATGTTGATGCATCTATCTTTGTTGAATGAAAACATATTGAGAAATGATATCAAATTAATGGAGAGACTATGCTTTGTATATATTGCACGATCTAGTTTTATATTTACACAGTGGATCACTGGACAAATAGAACTGACGCCGCTCTTATTGGATAGTTGTTTTTATTCAATCTGCAAAGATATAAAAATGCAGAAATTCTGGTGTAAACAATCAGTTATGAAATTGTTTGATCAATAAATGATTCACTGTTATATCCAGAATGGGTAACTGTCATTATTTCAAGTCTTGATTCTACATGTACATTTAAGAGTTATATCCAGGTAAATATATTGATTTGACTGTAGTTAAATCTACGATATATGACGTCACATCCATCTGCATAGCACAAAAATACTTATTACTTCATCTCAAAGAAAAATCAGTTATCAGTACAAATAAGACCTCTTTTCATTTCAATATTACAAAGAATTTTCCAAAATCTTTCTTTAGAAATTCATATCAACTTGTAACTCATCTTATTTTTTTTCCACTTTTCATACATGCTTTTATGCATTTAAGCTACAAATTGTGAAATAACACTCTTTATCTTAATTCTCAACAAAATATATTAATGTGCTTAATTCTTACATTATTTTAGGAGCTCATATGAATGGGTTGGCTTTATCTATCTAACCACAAACAAGCTTTTGTCCAATTTTAAAACAGTATGAAGGACACATTTGTCTTCATAAAACAAAACACTTCCTTTATCCACATAATTAACTAAATATGCATAGTTTGTATAAATTCATATCCAAAATTGTCATAGCAGTTTGATTTATGCACTAACCTAAAATCAATGACCTACTTTTTTAACCACATTTGTTCTGGCTATATAACCATCTAGTTTTACATCTATGCAATACTTTGTGTCTTTGTGTGCATTTCAAATTCAGCTGGAATTACAGCTTGTCTTTTCCTTCAAAATGCTAGCAAGATTGCATCATTTGCAACAAGCCAAAAACAAATTCTTTCGAACTACAGCCCTCAACGAGCCACGCCCACATAAGCATACTGTACACGTACACAATACCTCAAATAGCGGTCAATTCAAAAGACCAAATAAACTTGCCACACATGACACAAAGTTTTGCACTCATATCTTAGCAATGACTTAACTACACAACTTTATACTTGAGAATATGAATAATGAACATTTTATGATTTAAACTCACTCTTTGGGCGGCGCTGTTACTCAACGGAAAGTGTTCTTTTTCGGGACATTCCGTCCCACTGGACAGAATTTCTGACTGTCTTCTTTCAGAACAATATGGCTGCTGCGACACTTAACATGGTGTCTTTAAACATCAAATAACTTTGAAAGAAAACTGTAAAATCAAATTACCGAAACTTCTGCTTCAATGAAACACACAGATTGCTTTAAATGATATACATGATATATCCTCTAGATTTTATGAATTGTTTTGTCATAAAGGGCGTTTTTTGAGAGGTTGTTGTTGATAAATGCAAAATTATGCTCGATTTATATGAGCATTTCCCTGTGCTGAATATATTTCTCCTGCAAGTACATATCAATTCTATTTGTAAACTTAAGAGGAAGAGGGCGCTATCACTCTACGCAAATCAAACGCTGCCATAGACATTTTGTATTTTCACAGTTTTTTCACTTTGTTTTCTTGATTATGGCGAGCAACTACCTTTTCAAAGAAATGATCAACTTGAATAAGTACGCTAAGAGTCTTTTTTTTCAAAAATAGGAATAACTTACTGCAAAGGGGAAAAAAAGTCCTGTCACTTGTGTCAATTCGAAATCCTAATCAGATCAAATTCCTGTAACAAAATGGCCAATTTTGCTCTTAAAATAGCTCATACGCCACATAATTATCTTCCTGGATAACGCATAATTATATTACAGCTTAATGATCAAGCCGTTTTTAAAAGCTTGAATTCTCACCTTTCAGAGATGGTAAATTCATTTCGATTAGTTAAGAAAAGTCCTGTCACTTTGAACATTATCACAATAGAATCTTTACTGGATGGATCGATATTCCGCATATCACATGCATATCGCATGGACGGCGTTTTCGCAAGAGGTGACAAGATCACTACTTATATCAATAATCGTTTGGTACATCAATCTATGTGAAATAAAGATTCTGATTACAACTTCATCACAATAATGTTATAAGCTTGCCCAAATGTGTATTTCCTCCATCTGGTCTGGAGAATCTATTAACAAACAACATGATAAAAGTTCATTAATTTCTTTCATCTCCATGTCCGAGTAGATTGCTGAACCGAACGGATAATACCATTCCAGCTGCAGGAAGTCTTCTTAAGCGAGTTTTTGTGAGCTAATTTATTATTGCAGCCAGCTGTATAGATTTCTACGCTTGTCAGTCGTATTTCCAACGTCGCTTCGTTGCGTCTGCCTCTTAGATAATGGAAAGACGCGCCTTGTTTAATTACGATATAATGCCGCACATTGGTATACGTTAACTTTACATTTTACATAGAGTAGAATTGATATGCCTGCATATAAATTATGTTTGTTTGTTTTGTTTTGTTTTGTTTTTTAATTAAAAAAAAACAAAACAGTTCGCCAGTTTGTTTGTATAGTTATTGCTTAGATAATGTGGTTGTCGCCACATGATATCTCAAAAGAATCAGAAACGGCATTATTAAACAAAGTATATTGACGACGTTGGCTTCTATAACTTTTGGACAGGAGAATTGAAAATTTAGTATCTTTACTAGCTTACATTATGTTATCCTGTAAATTAATCAAAGCCTGAGTTATACATTATCGAAATTTATTTTGATTTTAATTTTATTTTAAGCTCCATTTTCAACGGTGGCTGTTTAAAATATTTCCCCAACGTTGTCTTGAATTTGAACAACGTTGTTTGCAATTTAAACAGAAGTTGTTAGAGGTACTGGCTTAAACAACACGTTGACAGTTTAAATTATTCAAAACAGCGTCTTTACAATGTAGAATGATTGTGTGGGAAGCCAAAATGACAATTTGAAATTAAATTACTTTTCAACAGTACAATATACAAACGATTACACACGCATTTTTCTAGTAATTTAGGCAGCAAAGGTACTGGTTTGACTAAGTTACAGTCATTTTTTTTTATGAATGCGTATATGGTTTCGCAATTTTTAGTTTACTCGGAAATGAGCCATTCGATAATGATACAATTAAATGTGTACACCAAATGGTTGGCAGAACAAAGAATTATTTTCTTAGATTACATCCGATGCCATCATATTTATACTCATAATTTTAAAGAGTGTAGTTATTTCCTTCCTGCCTTGTCGATCGTGGCAATTCACCAATCATCACTTCTACGAATACCCGATTTAAGGGACTGGCCCTTTTATATCAATAATCCGTTGGTTGACAGTAACCAGTTGGTTTAAAAATATATATTTCTATAATCATATTTAAATGCCTCTCTTTCAGAATGAATTAATGCCATTGGTCAAACGTGGGGTAATGTCTTGAACAATGCCTCCGAAACATCCATCTAGGGTCGTTACCGAGGGCAACGGGCATATTTAATATTTGGTGAGATCCTCATTCGTTTAACATAATTTCCAAGGGACGGAATGTTTTCCTATGTAACATAGCCTGCGTCTACAATGGTCTAGGAAACAGGTGTGGGACACGTTCTAATGCGGCGGTCACAACTCGCCGTACCTTCGACGTGCAACTCCCTACGATGGATTTCGTAGAAAAATCGTGCAGCACAGGTACCTCGGAGGCACGTTGCATGTACGACGTGCAGGAAGTTTTTCCAATACCCTTACTACAGAAACGCAGGAATCGCAGAAATTGACCAACGACCTGTGCATACATTGCACATGCAACGCAGGCTACGTTGATGACACGTGCCCCGAAGCCTACGACGAGTTGTGACCGCCGCATTAGTTCTCAGGCTTCTGTCTTTCACCCGGGTCTGACTTGAATCCAACATTTTTGGTTCGACAGACAGACGCTTTAGCCTACCGACTGAAACGACTCGATCGATCCCTCTAACATTGTTGTTATTAAAGCAATCATCTACTGTGCATAGCTTTTAGTCATTGCCAATTTTAGATTACTTTTAACACAGATATGAAGATCTAACTCACCAACCAAGATTAACTGTTTCGTCCTTTCATGCTTTTAAACGGACGTTATGTTTCAAGAAGAGAGTAAAATACAACGCAAAAAAGGCAAAGTGGGCGCTTAAGGATACATTCAATCTAACAGAGGAGTAAACATTGATGATGCAATCAACGGTTATAACAATTAATTTCTAGTCTCTGCTTACTAATTTAATCGTTTGCATTCGACATTATAGTGTTTGCATTGTGTGACCATTTTAATGGACCTACCTTTTACGACAAGAACATTTGTCATTAGCTGATTCCATTGATGGTGATATTGGAGATATTGAAAAAGCCCATTACGTTACATGCATTAGATTTAAAATGATATATCAAAATTGATTCGCTGCTTAAATGTAATCCAGCTGAATATATTGGGACATCCTACCAAAATCAAATTTATTGTAAGAATATGAATTCGACACGAGATTACGAGAGAAGTTTTTCTGTGGAGGAGGATTTACCGTTTATGTGTCTTAACCTTAGACAATATTTTACATTTAATTTAATCTTAAATATAATTGCATTATTTCCTCCTATTCTGACTATGAGTGTGATTCTTATCAACAAAAGTCTGAGAAAACAGCATAATATAATACCGTTTGATATCGTTCTTTGTGATTTTCTCGTCGTTGTGTTTAGATTCAACATACAGGTGAGTATTATATTGCATATAATATATAATGTGAACTAATTTATAATCATTGTCAGTATATATCACTCGATATAATTTCTAGTATCAATTTATATATCATAATTTTGTTAACAATAACTATCCACATTACTCTTTCAAGTTTTTTATTGTTCACGACGTATATACATCCGCCACCTTTAAGATAACGAGGCCATTGCCTTGCACGCGTTTTTGATCTGCAACTGGCGTATCTCTGACAACTCCGTTTACATAAATTCATATATCCTCTGAGGGCTAGGGAAGGTGCTATCATGAGATTATGACGTCATTTGCCTAAGCTCTATAGCCTATGTGATGTGAAATATTTTTCTCCCATGAAGTATGTTGAGCTCAGAAGGAGGCAAGATACTTTTGAAAATAGGGGAAATCTGAAAATGTACATCAAACCAATAAAGAGCTGTTATGAAAACTGACATTTTATTTATTTATTTTTTAAATAATTTTTACAATCGGGAGTCTGCAAAAAAAAAAAAAAAACAAAACAGTTTAAAACCTCCACAATTTTCCTAATTTATCACCATATTTAACCACCATCCGTTTTTAATTTTGTTCTATTTTGTTTTATTAATTAATTGTTTGTTTTTGTTTTTGTTGTTATTTATCTAGTCATTTCATTCTATTCTATAGGAGTGGTTTATTCGATATTTCAAATCATATTTTTGAAATGTTTGTCTTTCCTAGACCCAGAATGTATGATGCGGAGGTCTTCATTGGTGACCTCTCCCGTTCCAGGCCAGTCAGTTTCGCTTAGTCCTATGTTAAATCGTACCTTGTTCGTTCTCATCTCTCTTGGCAGGTTCTCTAATTTCCAGTCCATGTTCATAGTCCTTTACATGTTCCAAATCTTGTATGTTCTTTGAGAATAACAACGTAAGGATTGTGCTGGATGACAACCTGGCTAGCCTCACAACTATCCCTGCTGACCGCAGCACCTTCATCACTTGGGCGTAAGTCCTGTTAACGATGTTTCTCGTATTAATTTTGGTGATATGTTGTGGCTCATATTGGTTGACTTGGAGATAATAAGCAGAAGGGTCCGCAGTTCCTTTCTGCCGTGGATGACCGTTGGTTGACAAGCAACTCATCCGCACTTTGTGTACACACACTCTCCCTACCTGGGTTGCCCCAGGTGGGTACGCTCATTTAGTCTCCGACAATCCGACCATGAAACGGATAGTACTGCATTACAAGTAGCAGGTAGAGAAAAGAAAAACCTGACCTGACCCTGAAACTGTTAGGGTACATGCAGGTAATATGGGCCACCTGAAGCAAATCATGTCGTGACCGTCGACCGGTGTCCGGTGTGAGCGCTATAATGTTGTTCATATGAACTGTATACGAAAATCTATCATCGTGAGAGCATCTGATGCCGAAATTTCTCTAAGAAAATTGCTGAAAAACAACAAGGAAGATAAAACTTACGGCAATTTTTTACCCTGATGTAAAATTTGATATTTCACAGAATGTGATGGTGAAAAAGTGTTTGAGCGGGTAACCTCAATTGTTTGTAAATGTAGTAAGCTTATACACTGAAAACCTAACCTCGTCCGTCAATGGACCGACTAGCTTTAAAGCTAGTCGGTCAAGACGGACTAGTTTTAAAGCTAGTCTGCCATGTTAGTCCGTCAAGACCGACTAGCATACAACTGAATCTACATCTCTCAACTTGACGGACGAGCTTTAAAGCTCGTCCGTCAAGCTTGATGCTAGTCCATCGACGTGACCGACTAGGTAAAAAAAAAGTAGGGGGTAGGACAGTTCACCCATTAGAATGACTGACTAGCTTTTGATACAAATAGTTGCAATGTCGTTTCAATGTACCTTCTCTATTTATTCTGTTTCCGAGCATAATCAAGTAGATACATTCTGAAACAAAGGTTGTTTTCGCTTGACAATCTGAAAGCTTACGAGACATAACATCTGTCATGACGAGTATGTATGTAATTCACGAGTACCGGTAGATTCCAAAATGTGTTCTCCATTCTTCAATTACAGGCTAATTGAATACCTTGTTACTATAGAACTCAAGAAC
>CALNVZ010003429.1:6186643-6214895 GCA_940671915.1 Paracentrotus lividus
TGCCTCCTGTATTAATTCTGCCTTCTGATTATATATCATCATAATAAAATGTTATTTATTATTAATTTTTATTTATTTATTTTTTGCCTCAAATTCTTGTGGACAAAATGCATGTTTTTAATCGTATCTTTATAATGTCTTCTAATATTTCAGATTTGACGTCTCTGACCAGTGTGGCGCCATATTAACCTCGTCCGTCATGCTAGTCTGTCAAGACAGCAGCAAGAACATCGCGGCAGAAAAGCGCGACGGACTAGCTTTTACACCATGACCGACTAGCTGTAAAGCTAGTCCTGCTCAAAAGCTCGTCAGTCTGGGCATCACTACGACTAGCTTTTAGGCTAGTCCGTCAAACTAGTCGGTCACGACGGACGAGCTTTAAATATTGTCCGTCGTGACCCGAAGAGCATTAAAACTAGTCCGTCTTGACGGACTAACTTGACGACTAGCTTTCAAGCTAGTCCGTAGAGACGGACGAGTTTTTAAAGCTAGTCCGTAATAACCGCGGTTGTGTTGAAGGAAAACTAGTCCGTCGTGACCCGACTAGCTTTAAAGCTAGTCAGTCTGGGCATCACTACGACTAGCTTTAAAGCTAGTCGGTCTACCCGTTTAGGTTTTCAGTGTAGTTTCATTTTGATCATACTAGCGTGTACAGGTCAATTTCTTGTTTTGAAGGGGTGCAATGTGGCAAAAATGCTTGGCTGACATAGCAACATCAGTGCAGGTAATATGGGCAGTCCAAAATGGCGGAAATGATTCTGGTACTTAGTATGGGATGAGGCATCAATTTCTTTGATACGATTTTTTGGGGTATATTCACAGTACAGTCTGTGTCAAATAAAATGGTACAAGTTGAAAACATTCTTTTATAGTATGAAGTTTGATCACAGCCTGCTATTGTTTGGTATTTTCATAAAGCAGGAAGATCAGACTTTCACCTGCAATTTTTTTCATCACATTTGGTGTTGTAATTTTTGAGATATGACTAGTTTTCTACAATCAAGAAAAATCAATTTTTCGCACGCTGTCCAATGCCTTTGTGTATAGGTTTCGCATAATGGCCATAAAGTGCTCAATTTCGATTTGTTCCTCGTCGCACAAAATTTAGCATAACTTTTGTTTTACGAAAGCAAATTATACAGAACAAAGTGCATCAGCAAGAAAAATATTTTGGCTTTATTTTGGTACCACATACACACATTATCTGAAATCATTTCACACCTAAATATTTTTTTGTAGGCCTATATTGATTTGTATAATAAAAATAATATTTAAATAATATCAAAAAAGAAATAATATACAAAATACAAATCAATGAAATATATAGTCAAAGTATTTACTTAAGGGTCTTCTAATTTCAAATAATATCTGAAGTTAATGATTTTCAACATGTTAAGCAAATTCCAGACATAGTAGAGTCATTTTAGTTTTTTTTATAAATACATCAAATACATGTGCCCATATTACCTGCACATGCAGGTAATATGGGCACTTTGGTGATGACGTCAACATTTGACTATTGCAGACAGGGGGGTTGGAGATAATTGTTTTTCTTCACAATAAAAATTAGAGCAGTAGTTATTGATTCATATAAACAAAGATTAGACTTTGTGTCATTTTGTAATTTTATGCAAATTAGGCAAATGAGCTTAGGGGGCCCATATTACCTGGATGTACCCTATAAATAATAATAACAAAACATCTTCAATGCATAGCACCTATCAATTGCCAATGTCAGTTTACTTCTAAGACGGATATGAAGATCGAACTCACCAACCCAAAATAACTGTTTGGTCTTTGGGCAAGTCCACGCTATTTTGCGTGGTAACAAACGGGACATACAGAGCCAAAAATAGGGCTTGTTTGAAAAATCTTAAATGAAATCTCAATCCTTGGGTATGTTCCTGAAGGTACTAAGAATCTTCAACAAACACATAAAAAATAGTTTTAAAAACTCAATTCATTATTAATTTATGATCATTTATTCGTCGGTAACAAACGGTACCAGAAAAAAAAATGATGTTTTTGACATATTTTGACTTTGTTAATATATGTGATACGTCTTGTCGAAATGAGAGAGAAGTCGCCGATCAAAGATCCGAGTAAATCGACAAACTAATAAAAAACTCAAAATTTTGAGGAAATTTTTGTTCTTGATTTTCTGGTTCTACTATGCTTCATCTTTGCTCTGTTAAAAAAATGAGTGAAAATGATAACGGGAAAGTGGTAAAAAAGCAGTTTTTCGGCGAGTGTTTTTTTCGGTCATAATTTTTTTTCCCGGACATACAAGCGAACGTCCACGCTCATTTCCCCTCTCCGTTTTGCTCCGCCCTTAGCAACGCATGGTTTTGTTTATTGGACGTTCACGGTCATGTGATGTGTGATTTCAACTGGCTTTTTGTTTCGTTTTTGTGAGCGAATAGCGAACTAAACTCTCTTTAGCTAGCTGCACTCTGAAATTTTGCGTGCGATGCCACAACCTGCTTTGAATAAAGCTGTTTCATCCGGGATAGCGGAGCATGCAAACGAATGTCAAATTTAACAATCGGCGTAGAAGGGAGGCGGGGGGGCGAGGGCGTGTAGTGGGGGCAGAAGCTACTTAATCGCTTGACTTAGCTATCTGATCAAAATGACGATGTTACATTTCCTAGCTATTTATTTTAGGTCGGCCGCGATTATCTGTTTGTCCTGATGGGAAAATTAAAAACCCTCGCACTATCAAGACCAACGTTTTTCCAGGACTGCTCATCAAGGAACATAGAGCCAGTACAAATATGATCTGTGGTTGTGACGTGATCATACCTTCTGATTACAAGGTATGTGGTTCAAGCGCTCTTCTGCCAGTTTATTTATACCACTGTAATTAGCGTCTTTACTCTAAACACGGACGAACAAAATCGATTTACTCTTTAACTCTTAGTCTTGCTTTTCTGGAAAACTTAGTTAATATTCTTCTATACTGGGTAAAAAGTTTTGATTTAGAATTTTAAAAAAGACGGATGACCTCGAGCATAATCACTTTACGTATTTAATATATTCATTGTACTCACGATGCTATAACAGCTACGACCGCTTAGCCACTCGTAACGTTGGACTTCCCCGATTCTTCGCGATTTACGGGGGACACCAATTCTAGGCCCCAGACACGTCGAAAATCACGACAGGCCCCCGCGTCGATCCGCTGTCTGTCTCTTCCCAACACTTCCCCGAGCCATCCACCTAGAAGCGCACAACCAAACGCGTGATCAGAGAAATTCTAAAACTTCTTAGCGCACAAATATTTATTAAAAACATTTGTTGGGAGAGCTTATCTCTTATCATATACTTATCAAAAGAATATAAGACAAACTAGCCCCTGTTACAAGAATAATTTAGTCTATAGACCATTTTAATGTTCGAAATTTCCACAGAGTTCAGATCCAAAATGACTCGCTTTATATGAGTAAGAGTATACGCGATGACATTCAACGAAAGACAGACACGCACGCAACATCGGAATAAACCCCAAAGGTTTAAAATAGGTTTTGTTTCTATCTAATTTAGCGCCAGGTATGGTAAAACTTTTCTTAAAAGAGCGGACTTTTTCTTAAAATATAGAAAGAAGCATGACTTTTTATTTATTTGAAGAAGATATAACAAACTAACCAAATTCAGCTTCTTTTTTTTTTGAGAAGATTGAATGTTATTTAGACAACATCACCGTTTGCCTCGATATGCGTGACGGACGGACGAAGTTTGTTCTCTGTATACCTGAATGCAGCCTCCTCATTGGTCAATCGTTTCACCTTGCTGCTACAAAGTGTTGCTAGGGCATTTCGGTTGAGTACAACGGTGACAAAAATGTTCTTATTTTCTGGCGCGGGTCAAACGGAAGTCAAACTCGAAGACGTTTTTTTCTCTTGATTTTGATTTCCAAAGACCAATTCTCCTCGCGTTCAGAGGATATATCTCCATTTCTATTTTACTCTTTACAGTCGGGGTTATATGATCAAATTCAAGCATTAATCAGGGATCAATAATATCAAATAAAATGGATTTCAAAAATCGCGATTAGTCTCTCATTTCGACGTGACGCATCACATATACACAACAAAAAAAGTAAGTCCCCCCTAATCAAAATGATGTAACTTTTGAACCAAGAGGAGTTTAACAAATGTCATTACATGTGCTTGTAGGTAATTTTATCAGCTACCATTTCGGTGAATTTTACTGAAATTTGTTAAGTCATGCTTCAATGAGCACAGTCAAAAGACAAAAATGTCACTTTTCGAAAGTCACAAGGTCAGTTTCATAACTTTAATTCAATAATATTGGAACAAATTCAAACTTTTAAACAAAAAATATGTTCAGAAGGGTTGTTGCCCTTAATTTCTAACATATCAAAAGACTTTTGCATTAAATTTCACGGTTGGATGAACACGAGTTAAAATTTGCAAAAACTGCATTTTTCACACATTTTTACTTTTAAATATGATTGATTATGACGGAATATGCAATCTCAAAGAGTGTTTTAAACAATATTCATCAATTCACGGTTGAATGAACACTTAATAAAAACACAAAAGGACACTTTCAAATTCCATTGTTAAGTATTGTTCCATTTTTGTGTAATAAAATCATTTTATCAACATTTTTTTGTTATGTGTATGTCAAATAATTGTTTTCAACTGATGCTATGGCATTTTATTAAAAATTCAAGCTTCAATGAACACTTGATACGTGAAAAGCCATTTTTTTCGTTTGTGGACTAAAATTCAATCGCTTACTTTGGATAATTGTCACTGACCTTCTTGGATAGTTCATTTCATTCGAGTTTCACGAAAATTCCAGTGTTTTATGCTTCAGTGAGCAGAAGTTATTAGAAAAATATGTAAATAAGAAGGAATTTCATAGCTTTGGCCCCACCCCGTACCTTATCAGATTCTCAATTTAGCGTTTGTTCCTGTTAGTTAGCACCACCCTGAACTTGTGTGCCAAGTTTTGTGAAAAAGATCCCAGTAGAATTAACAAAAATCCTCAATGAAATTAAGCCGAATTTCAATTTTGTTAAAATTTCGATTTCCTCTCCATTGACATTGTGTACAATCTCGAAGCAAAAACAAGCCCCAAATCAACACGCTGGAACTTTTTAACAAAGAGGTCTTGAGTAATGTCGTTTGGCGGTTATGTTTATACACTTATCGACTAACTTATGTGCGAAAATGAGATAAAACCTGTGAGTCATGCATGAATAAACACACGTTAAAGGCAAAATTGTCAATACAAAAGTCACAAAAGTCACCTTTAAAGTGTGCTCACTCGTCCATGACACGACTAATAGTGCTCATTTTCTCACAAAATGTGTCGATAATGTTGATGATAATATCTGATGTCAATTCTTTGAATAAAATTGTTGGATTTTACCATTTTTGGAGGCCTGAACATAATTCTTAAACTTGTGCTCACTCATCCATAAAAAATAGTGAAATGTATCGGGATTGGTGTTGGATGATCAAATTTTGGATGATACATCCACCAAAATGTTTAAACACAAGGTAAAAAGAAAATTTTACAAAATTGTTATTTTTACAGCCTAAAAAATTACCCTTGTGACTCTTGAAAATGTCCATTTTTGCTTTAAACGTTGATTACTCATGCATTTCTCAAGTGATCGATGTCATTTTTTCACAGGAGGTACTTAATAAGTGGATGAAACTTCCCTCCAAATTATCGTACAAAAAACAAGCTCGTTCAAAAGTTACATCATTTTGATTAGGGGGGGACTTACTTTTTTTGTTGTGTATATAACTCTGAATTTAAAAAGTAGATCTAAACTTGCATAGTCTTATACTCTTAAACATGTAATAACCATTGCTAGTACATATTTTAACGTTAACAACTTCGAGTTTTCTGGCAAGGTCAAGTTTTAAAAAATATGTCAGCTAACAAACGGGACAGGTAACAATTATTCCCTATAATATTTTTTATTAAACAATTGGTGTAGCCAAGGCGTAGCAACATCTTTTGTTAAAAAATATCTGTGATAAAGCAAAAGAAACATAATAAAAAACACAAATGTAAACAATTTTTGTTTCATTTCTAAGGGTGGGAGGGTGACTGATTTTACATCAGCTCAGTAACTTTTGTGAGACTTTTTCTGAGACCTGTATATTTTAAGTCTAAAAATATGGAAAGCTCTGTGCTAGGTTCGTGATATTTTCACCAGAGTTAGCCAAGAAAATATAGCAACCGAAAATATAGGGGAGACCGGGGATGGACGTTAAAAAATTCACATTTTGGGCCAGATAATTCTAATGAAAGTACTCACACACTCCATTTCGGGTCTGTACACTGAAAACCTAAACGGGTAGACCGAATAGCTTTAAAGCTAGTCGTAGTGATGCCCAGACTGACTAGCTTTAAAACTAGTCGGTCACAACGGACTAGCTTTCCTTCAACACAACCCGGTTATTACGGACTAGCTTTAAGACTCGTCCGTCTCTGTGGACTAGCTTGAAAGCTAGTCCGTCAAGTCAGTCCGTCAAGACGGACTAGTTTTAATGCTCGTCGGTCACGAAAGACTAATTTTAAAGCTCGTCCGTCGTGACCGACTAGTTCGACGGACTAGCATAAAAGCTAATCGTAGTGATGCCCAGACTGACGAGCTTTTGAGCAGGACTAGCTTATCATGGTGTAAAAGCTAGTCCCTCGCGCTTTTCTGCCGCGATGTTCTTGCTGCTGTCTTGACAGACTAGCATGACGGAAGAGGTTAAAATGGCTTAACCAGCTTGTCAGAGACGTCAAATCTGAAATATTAGAAGACATTATAAAGATACGATTAAAAACATGCATTTTGTCACAAGAATTTGAGGGAAAAAAAAACAATATTTTATTATGTTGATATAAATCAGAAGACAGGAATTAATACAGGAGGCACAATTAGTTAACATTATGGTAATTATCAAATAATTGGGGCGCGGGGCCCAGGGGTCATCGCCATCATGGCCATGGCTTACATCATCATGACTTTTTGTTGTAGGCCTACCTACTTTTGCATTTTCGGCGTATACACTTGTCCTTGAGAGCCACTTCAGAATCCCAAAGTCGTGCCTCTAATCAAATATTCTTTTCTTTCAGATACAAGTAATCTTGTAATCAAAAATTACTTTACATGTGTAATGTATTTGGGGTAGGTTATTACATCGACATGGGGTAGGTTGTTGAAACAACCTACCCCATGGGTGATTTTACGCATAAAATCAACTGTAGCAAAGCCATTAGGCAGAATTACAGGGCATAGCTCAGGGGTATATTAGTGACATACATGTACTATATTCACAATACCAGACTATCATAATGTACCTTCAGTTGTAAGAACTATTACAAATTTTAATTTTTGTCAAAAATTCACTTGGAACTGTAAAAAATTGTTTTTGTTGATTTACTTTTTAATAAAACAACGGAGAAACCTCATGAACGGCAGTTCATCAAAGCTATGTGTAGGCTGTATATAGATGCCACGAACTCTCTTGTACCAACTTAGCATACTAAGAACTGTAACAACTGACCCGTGTAACTTCCATCCCCGGTCTCCCCTACTTTTTGGTTGTACTCCTATGATAAACCTCTTTTTGAAATGGTTTAAAATAACATTTTGAACGCATTTTATTATTTTTTTCATGAATATTAATGACCCTTGTGACGTCATATGACCTTGAAATGACTTTTTGACCTCATTTGCATTATTTTCAGTTCATACCCTTTATGGTGATATATGACACATTATGGATACCTTTACAAACCCACTGATACACTTGACACAAAAATGGTCAACAAGTCGAAAAATCACCACCTTGGGAACAAATAGCGTGGATTTTCCCTTTTACATGCGTCAACGGACCTTGTGTTTCAATAAGAGAGTAAAAGAGAACGCGAAAAAGGCAAAGTAGGCGCTAAAAGAATACATTTCAGCGGACAGAGGAGTAAACATTGATGATGCAATCAACGTTTATCAAAATTATTTTTTTAGTCTCTGTGTACTGATCTAATCGTATGCATTAGACATTATAATTTTTGCATTGGGTAACCATTTCAGGTACCTTCCCAAGAGTTAAAGCCGCGGCCCGCTGCGTGAACGCCGAACAGCGGCGCTTTATAATTAAGTCAATGGAAGAATAATACCAGGGGAACGGTATATCCCGCCTAAAAGCCCGCTGTGCGGCGTTCACGCAGTGGGCCACGGCTTTAATCTTAATGGGCTTACCTTTTAAAGTCAAATGACAAGAAGATTTGCCATTAGCCGATTTCCATTTATATATATGGGAGAAAAACATTACTTTAGGTGCATTAGATTTTAAATGATTAAGCGAAACTAATTCGATTGGTATAATTACCTGATCACCTTAAATTAAATTTAGCAAAAAAAAAAAAAAACAAAAAAAACATAAATAAATAAAATATCCAGACATCCTAGCACAATCATAAAGAATATGAATTCGACAAGAGATAACGCGAGTATTTTTTCTGGGGAAGATGATTTACCGTTTATGTGTCTTAACCTTAGACAATATTTTACATTTAATTTAATATTGCATGTAATCATGGTAATTGCATTATTTCCTCCTATTCTGACCATGAGTGTGACTCTTATCAATAAGAGTCTGAGAAAACAACATAATAATACCGTTTGATATCGTTCTTTGCGATTTTGTCATCGTTGCTTTTGGATTCAATGCACAAGTGAGTAAACATTGTGTTGCCTGTAATATATAATGTGAATTAATTTATCATCATTACCAGTATTTTCATTATCACTTGGTATCCTTTCTAGTATCAATTTAAACATTCTACAATAACTGTATGATCCATATTACTATATTAAGTTATGTATAAAACAATTTAAAATATCGAACTAACCACTAGTATAAAAAAAAAAATAGAAACGAACAAACCAAACAAAATAAAACAAAATAAAAACTGGGAATGGTAAAAAAATAAAAAATAAAAATAAAACAAATAGAGAGAGAGAGAATTACGGAGGTTTGAAAAGTTTCGTTGTACTATTGTTATGTGTGACCCCAAGTTTGTTAATCGATATTTTGAAATGTCAGATTTTCTTGACAACACTTTATTTGTATGACGTACATTTCCAGATTTTGCCTTTTTTCTTTTCAAAAGCATTTTCCCTACTTCTGAGCTCAACATACGTCATGGAGTAAGTCACATCAGAGGGAGACAATCAGAACTACATTACTTTTATGACAAATAATCCAGAATTATGAAGGGAAGGATTAAGCATTTTCCTTCGTCTCTGTCAATTTAGAGTTTTTGAAAATTATCTTTAATCAAGCTGTTCAAATACAATGTAAGGTACAGCGCCAACTAAACTATATTAGCATTGCTTTCCCCTTGACATGTTTTCTAAATTCAAATATAGTACCAAACTGCCACTAAATGACGAAAAGGAAAAGTGTACATCTTTCACGTCTACGGGTGAAACTGATTAATACCTATAGCCATGGGCGTTGACACGCGGTAGAGCGATACGCACTTTCTTGTGTTAGTGGGGTGGAGGAGGGGAATGCTCTACGCTAGTTGCCTATAGCTGCTTGGTCCTGACAGTAAAAATACGTTTTTAAACGTAACTTCATAATTTCTTAATTTCACAAATTATTTTATCAGGGACAAGGCTGGGTCTACGAACTCGTTACGGTTGTTACGATATCCCTCGACTTTGCTTCGGTGCTCAGCATACTACTGGCTGCCATTTACCAGTTCATAAACATCAGAGTGGATCCTTTCGGCTCCCGTCACATCATCACTACACCTCGCATATTCTGCGCATGTGCGCTCACGTGGGTGATTCCCCTGATTATAATTGGACCATTGGGTTTCGAAAATATCACTGGCTATAATTATTTTATAATCCTTGAAATTCAACTTGGGGCTCTGCTTGTAACAGGTCTTTGTTATATTCTGATTTACAGAGCTGTTTCAAAAGTCCCTTCTGGTATGGAAGTCTCGGAGGAGAGGAAAAAGGAAAATAAAACTATTTTCCTCACAATTTCACTTGTCTATTTAACTACGCTTGTCCCCCGATCGATATATATGCTTATGTATTTCATATTTACGTCATATTATGAATCGTTTTGTATTCTTATGATTGCGGACATCGCATATTACGCGAATACCACACTAAACTGCCTCGTGTACTGGTGGCGCCTGAAGGAATTTAAAACTTTTATTTCAAAGTGTAGAAAAATAAGAGTTGAAATGCAGTGAAGGTATAATTGAAATATGTATTTATATTAGTAAAAAGTAAACATTGTCGAAACTAACGCTTTTAAAACGCGAAGTGAAGCATATTCTGTATTTAATATGTAATTTGAAAGGAATACATTTGGTATTGGAAAAGGTAAAGAAATTCTTCTGAATATTTCCGAAAATAGTGTCATAGTTCTAAAATATTATATGTGTATTAGAAACTGTGTGATATTCTTTACATAAATTTCGGTAAAATAGTGTTTTTTAGGGATTATTTCGTACAAATAAGCCTATAAAACTTAGCGTAGGGCTCAGCGCCTTCACATCCGACGAGTGTGGAGTTAAAACACAACATTTACTTTTAGATCTGTACACATGGAAATTATGCAAATTCCTAGTGATTTACGTTTATTCTTCCAGTTGAATGTAAACAAACGATACCAAACTTAATTCAGACAATATATTTTCATATTTGGTCAATGGAGGTGGACACCATCATTTTATTTTCAGCATTCTCTGATTTATTCATTTAGTGCTTGGATTTCTTAATTGATATTAGATTTGCATAATTTTTGTTTTTGTATTTGCGCTTAGAAACAACTGTATTAAGCGACATATAAATGTAAGATATTATTATTATTATTATTATTATTATTATTATTATTATTATTACAACATAACAACATAACATAAATTTGTATAGCGCAGCTTTTATATGGATATATTCAGCTGCGCTGTGTCAGAGCTTTTTTTTTTTTTTTTTTTTTTACTTCATTCTACATATACATAGGCAATTTCCTTAACTGAATAGATACGTTTTCAATTTAGATTTGAAGATGGTTAATGATGGAGAGCTTCTTATATCAAGAGGCAGACTATTCCAAAGTTTGTTATTATTATTATTATTGTTATTATTATTATTATTATTATTATTATTATTATTATTATTATTATTATTATTATTATTATTATTATTATTATTATTATTGTTATTGTCATTATTATTATTATTATTACTATTATTATTATTATTATTATTATTATTATTATTATTATTATTATTATTATTATTATTATTATTATTTCATCTCGGAAAGTAGTTAAATATCAAAAGCACCATCTCTTCCTAAACTAATTGGTCATTTTAGAATATATTTTACTCGTTTGTCGGGGATATTAGTAGTCTGTAATTGGGAAACATATAGGTAAAGAGATTACGATAAAGCCATGAGTAATTTTGGTTAAAAAGAAATCGTTTTCCAATGCCTGTATCGTCTCAACTAAAAAATATGATACTTTCTAACCATTGTTGTTCCTATAATGTTACCTTCTTATTTTTACTTTTTAAGATAAAAAGCTGTTTCATTTCATAATGTATGTGGTTTTTCATGTAAACCACCGCCTAGCAAGAAAAGCACACACAAACATGTTTTCTTTCAATAATTCTTAAAAATTTGTATGAGGTATTTTCTTTTTTATGTATTTTATTTGTTGTGTATTGTACATGTATATTTTGCCTGAAAATAAAATCAAATAAATGAATACAAAAAAGGCATACTGGCTAAGGCTTTTTCATCTATTACCACCTTGTTTACCATTATTCTTCCAACGTGTTATTAAGAACATATTTGTCTCCTAATTTTATTGTTTAATATGATTAATCTTTTTCAATTTATATCGATAAAAGTATTTTTATTTGTACCATTAGTAGGACTATCATTAACATTATTATAATCGCAAACACTATAAATTAAGAACCAAATAAAATGCTAGCTTAAAAAATAATATATTAGAAAAAAAGTGAACATAATAATGGCAATGATGGTAAACGGGACTGCTGGGTAGAAGACTAGAGAGAGAGAGAAAAAAAAAAATCATCTATGATGTCCCATGACTTCGAAGTTGTCGTGTGAAAAGTATGAACATTTAACATAGGTTCCATGATATATCTTGGTAGAGTCATCCCCCTAGAATTTGTTGGATGTGGATGTGGATGGGAGAAGAAAAAACAAATTGAAAGTGTATTATTCCTTTGCACGCATAAAGACACACACCCACACATAACGTCATTTACGCATACGCGAAGAGGCCTCTTGGACCCTCGGCCTCGTGGGCCCTCGGCCTCATGGGAAAAATAGTCGGCCTTGTGGGAATACTAGAAAGTGCCCCTTTATTTATTCCATATATCTTTTAAAACCCCAACTTTCGGGTCTATAATACATAAATATCTAAAAATTTTAATACTAGAAAGTGAACCTTTATTTATTCCGAATATCTTTTGAAACCCCAAATTTCGGCTCGCGCTTCGCGCTCGAGGATACTTAATCATAATGCACAAATAACTCAAATTTTTACCTCAAAATTTTCAGCTCGCGCTTCGCGGTCGCGGATACTAAATATTACACAATTATCTAAAAGGTTCAATTCTAGAAAGTGCCCCTTTATTTATTCCATATATTTATCAAAACCTAAAACTTTCGGCTCGCGCTTCGCGCTCGCTGATACTAAATCATCATGCACAAATAACTCCCATTTTCAACTCAAAATTTTTAGCTCGCGCTTCACTAAATAAGGTCTATAATAAACAATTATCTACAATTGTTTTAGTAAAAAGTACCCCTTTATTTATTCTACATATCTATTTGTGTTTTTTGAAATATTCTGATTTTTTTTTGTTTTTTTGTTAACATATATTATTATTAAATTTTCATAGGAGTAAAAATAAAATTGTTTAAATTCCTCGTTTTAGGTCAGTATAGGCCTATATATCGGGGATGTTTTATACTCGCGCTTCGCGCTCGTTTGGTCGCTCCGCTTGCAAGATTTCTTTTTTTTTTCAAAAAGTTGCCCCCCCCCCCCTGTGGGAAATCCTGGATCCGCGCCTGGGTTACCAGATACATGGTTACCAGCAGCAGGTAAAGGAAAGAGAAACCTGATCTGACCCTGAAATGGTTATAAATTGAAAAATAATAATAATAAAAAAATCACCCTCAATGCAAAGCTCCTAATTATTGCCAATGTCCGTTTACTACTAAAGACGGATATGAAGATCAAACTTACCAACCCAAATGAACTGTTTCGTCTTTCCATGATTTTCAACAGACGTTATGTTTCAATAAGAGAGTAAAATAGAACGCAAAAAAGGCAAAGTGGGCGCTAAAGGATACATTCAATCTAACAGAGGAGTAAACATTGATGATGCAATCAACGTTTGTAACAATTATTTTTCTAGTCTCTGCTTACTAATTTAATCGTTTGCACTGTGTAACCATTCTAATGGACCTTTTGATGTCAAACGACATACTTTCCATTAGGCAAAAATTGATTCGATTCCTGTTATAATCTGATCACCTTAGATTTTAACTAGCAATACTTTGCAATAGATATTCAGACATCCTAGCACAATCATATTTATTGTAAGAATATGAATTCGACACGAGATAACGATAGTAATTTTTCTGGGGAAGATGATTTACCGATTAATTGTCTTAACCTTAGACAATATTTTACATTTAATCTAATATTGCATGTTATTGTATTATTTACTCCTATTCTTACTATGAGTGTGATTCTTTTTAATAAGAGTCTGAGAAAACAACATAATATAATACCGTTTGTTATAGTTCTTTGTGATTTTGTCGTCCTTGCTTTTGGATTCAATACACAAGTGAGTAAACATTATGTTGCCTATAATATATAATGTAAAATTAATTTATGGTAATTACCAGTATTTTATATATAATTATAATATATATATATATTTATTATATATATATATATATATATATATATATATATATATATGTGTGTGTGTGTGTGTGTTTGTGTGTGTGTACACATGCAGTGTGATGTTGAGAATGATTTTACTAGTCGCCTTTGTTTTGTTAAAATGAAATATAGTGTGATAAGACAGTTGTGCAAAACAAAAAGATGACAAAGGAGAACACTTCTGGTAGTTTTAGCTTTTATCTTTATCATTATGACTTCATCAGAAACATCTGGAAATTAACAAAGATTGAAGGAAGATATAACTCTCAAACTCTAAAAAAAGAAAATTATGTATATAAAGTGACATGGAAATGATAATTTACAAAATAAAACAATGCTACACTTAAGTCTTGGATACAAAATACATAAACTAATGGAATACATTAAAATATATATTGACTATAATAAAATGAAATAAAATAAACATATTCGTGCTCTTATGGTGGTGTCACATGCACCGGGTAAAAAGAACGGGTCTTCGCCGTTCACTGAAAAACCAAAATTTGCAACACGGCAATAGAACGGCACCGGCCACATAACATTTTTCATCATTTTCACCGGGTCTGTATCGTTCTTTACCGGGTCTATACCAGGTCTTAGCCAGTCTGGTACCGGGCTGACCGTCCTCATATGTAGTCCATGCTTTCTTCTTGTCCGTGCGATTACCGCTTGGCCACCGACCTTACCGCTCTCTGACAGGAAAAAGAAAATTGTTTTCTTCGCCGGGTGACTCACCGTTTTCCACCGTTCGCGACCGTGCAAAACAGGTTGATGCGAACGGCGGGACACGGAGGATGGGTCGGTGATGACCCGTCAAAAACGTTCACGTGATTTTGTCTTCGGTTCATGCCCGGCGAATGTTTTGGGCATGCCCGGGCATGCTCAAAATTTTCGCCGGGCATGAACCGCAGGCACCGGCCGATGGACACCCGGTATAAGGGCGGTATAATGGCGTTGTGATGACGGTATGCGGATGGTGTGAGGACGGAACAAACGCTCCACACCCGTCCACAAGAGCGGTCATGCACGGTGTTGGACTGGACTGGTGGATCTACCCTTATGGTGTCTTCAAATCACGTATTATGGTGTCTTCAATCCGCCCTTTGTTTTTCGAAGCTCTCGATCTCATCGATCTCTTCACAAGCTCCGAGATGAATGATATTGCAGCTTTCAAAAGATACGTTATAATCTGAAATACTTTTATCGTCATTGCCGGGGAGAAAAAATTTAAGATTTGGTCCTTTTATGGACATTTCTTTTAAATACTTGTCTCTTTTGTTTGACATTAGTTTCTAAAGTTTCATTTTAACAGCTTTGCAAATAAATATTAGACTTTACTTTCATAATAAGCTCCAGTATAATTTGGTCTAAATCGTTTGCCCAAATTACATGTATACTTTATACCCGCCTTTCATTAAAAAAAATTGTATTAGCTTTATCGAGTATTATTTTAATTTCTCCGCGAAAATTTCCCCATGCTTTTGAAATATTTAAATCTTGTTATATTGTTTTACACACGACCCCTTTAAGTGATTTTACTGTGATTAAATTTATTAATCAGAACTATACAAGACAATACCTTAATATAATATTTTTATTAATAAAATACATGCAAATACATGTATTTTATATCTGACAAACAGCTTTTTAAGATTGCCAACAAATACGAATTTTGTTTGCCATAGACTGTATATAATTCATGTAGTTAATTTAATTTCAGTGGGGTATTTAGTTATGGTAATGACATACCAAAATTGAACCACTTTTACAAGGAAGTCTAAAAAAAAAAAAAAAGAATCGGAAATACAAAAAGAGACTTACCCAGGCATTTCCCGATCGAAAATTTAGGTAAAAATAGTGCCTAAAATTGAGAATTAGGGGCCTTTGCCCCCCCCCCTCTTATCGCCTGCCCCTTCCCCAGAATAAATAAATAATAACATACATAATATGAATGGATGGAGTGCCCCGTGTGGAACAACGTTGTTGTTTGAATAATGATGGGATATTGGACGCCCAAAGACCAAAACGCAGACCCCCTACCAATAATTATAATCAAGACATAAAAAAATAATATTATTTCAAAATGAAGAAACTTTGTGGGGGAAAAACAAAACCTTTGAGGTTTTCCCACCTCTACAGAACTCTAGGTTAGAACAATTTAATAAGTACGACCAATTCGGTATTGTATAAAATCTATTATAAGGTGTAAATAATAAACCAGAACTGAAATGATGTGAAAACAGAAACAGGGTCTTATAGTAAATGAAACAAATGCGACAAAATATGGGCCCCCTATGAAACTATAATTTACGAGTAAACCAACCCCCAAATAAAGTTGATAAACCTGTTTATGTCATATGATTTATTCTTCATGGTATATAATACTTTTGTTCTGTAAAATATTACTCTGGGTATTAGTTTTTAACTCAAATTCATTCAGTTATTGATTGATCTTGTTGGTAAACAATCAAGGGGACAACATTTAAAAACGTAGTTTTCACGTATAGTTTTCATGTACTAGGAGTTGGCAATTTTAGGCACAAGGGGGCGTACTTGATGCGGAAAAGGAAAGGGGTGATCGATTCATGTTGCCCGACCTCACCACGGTCCATCTCCGTCCTGCAAACGGGCATGAAACGGTTGCGGCGTCCTCATTCAGTCCTTTTACCGCCCTTTTAACGACTGGTCCGGTTTAAGACCGTTCTAAAATACCCGGTCATAACCCGGAAATAACCCGGCAAGAGTTCGGCTGTTCTTGAAAAATCCTCTCGGGAACGGATGCCCAGCAAACTCCTGTGAATGTGTTGGACGGGCTTCAACCGCTTCACCGTGTGCCTCACCGTTTGCCGCCGTGTGCACAAATTTGGCCAGAACGGTGGCGAACGGTGGGCCAACACGGCGCATGTGACACCTGCATTAACGGCAAAAAGATTAAAAATAACAATGCCGTGTAAAAATAAATAAAATGTTTGCTAGGATCTATAGGATTAAGGTAGAGGCGTATGCGCAAAAGTATTGCGCAAGCAATAATGTGAGGTCTCTGATAATATGAATATTCATGAAGAAAGAAAAAAGAAGTAGGTGATTAAGGAAGACTAAAGAATAATTTGTAAATTGTTTGATATACACACACACTGCATGAACAATATTAGTGTGACTCTTTTTAAAGCTTTCAAGTCCATACGTCTATTTTAAAAACATACCAAAAAAATAAAGATCACGATAATACTTAGGAAATGGTTATTTGAAGAAATTGTTAAGCGAGGGTTAGGGTTTTGGTAGTAGTAGCCCAGAAGCATCTGCTTTCAACTCTATCTGGCTTCAGCAACAGCCATCTCGAGACACTGCTGTAGTACAGGTTGACATGGGTTACTGCGACAAGTGCACGCAAGGGTCCCCGTCCCACCTCACCTGGGGAAACCGGCCTTGCGGTCGGGAGTAGCAAAATGCAGCAATGCAGACGGGTGCTCGGGGTGGGAACCCCTCAGTAGTCTAGGGTATGTATGACCCACCGGCGTGTGGAATACGCTCTACTACCCAGACAGTTCCCAGGGAACCATCCCTAATAAATGGTCCCTCTTATATGCGGAATAGGGGGCACGCCGTTTCTGGGATCCTTCCCTGTTCGGCAAGGGCGTATGAGGTGATAAATCACCCACCGGCCACCCATTAGAAGCACAGGCCTGGAGAGGGATGGGCGCCGCCAGGTCTTATCTGCCCAAGACACACTGCATGATATGAAGAATACGGTTCTAGGACATTTACCCCCTGGACTATCACCCCCCGGACAATTACCCCCCGGACAATTACCCCCCGAGGAACAATTACCCCGGACAATTACCCCCCCTGGACAATTACCCCGAGGACAATTACCCCCGAGGACAATTAACCCCCCGCGACAATTACCCCCAGAGGACAATTACCCCCGGAGAGTTACACCGGTCAACTACCCCCGAAGACAATAACCCCCCTCACAGGCATTGATGTTGGAAACAAGCGGCGCCGATTGTGGTTCTCGCCCGGTGTCGCAGCTTTTCGAATGTCTTTTCTACCTGATCTTTTATCATAATGACTTTCTCTTCCTCTTTCATATTTTTCTTTCTCCTTTTCTCTTTCTCTCTCTCTCACGTTCTTCTTTATCCTTGCTTTTCCATTTTTCCCCCTTTTCACCTCTGCCGCACGAAAAAATTGGGGGGGGGGGGGGGGCTTGCCAGGCATAAACAATATGGTGCTAGCGAATACTCTGGTGGAGCCACAAAGGCTTCAAGGAGATGGACTTGGCATGCACCGAATAGACTTTATCATAACCAAATTGACTATATACTAGTGCAGAATCGGTTCAGGTCAGGAATCAAACGAGCCTCCACAAGAACTTATCCTGGTGCAGACATTGGAAGTGATCATGACATGGTGATGCTGAACTTCAAAGTCGAACTGAGGAAGTCAAAAAAGCATGGAAATACCAGAATCAAGTTCAACCTGGACAAACTGAAAGACCCCATAATTGCAAGTGCCTTCAAGGCAGCAATTGGAGGAAAGTTTGCACCACTACTCACTCTTGACGACACCAATGCAGAGTCATTGACAGAGCATTTCAACGAAATCATGACTGAAACAGCAAAGGACACTCTGGGGAAATCCCGCAAGAAGACTCAATCGTGGGTTACCAACGAGATCTTGGTGATGGGTGATAGGAGAAGAGAATTGAAGAGCAACAAGAACACCCCCACTGGAACTTCAAAATACAGAGAAGCCAACAAAAAGATCAGAAAAGGCATGAAACAAGCCAAAGAAAATTGGATAGGGAAACAGTGCTCAGAGATAGAGGAAAGCCTCAAGAAGAACAACAGCAGAAGAGCATTCCAACTTGTGAAGGATCTCACCAAACCTTAGCAAGCTCGAGTCAGTACCATCCAAGACAAGGAGGGTTATACCTTCACTGAAGAAGATGACATTCTGAAGAGATGGACAGAGTACTGTTCTGACCTTTACAACCACCAGACTAACGGAGATCCCAGGGTAACCCAGTGTTGTGAACAATCAAATGACGATGACTTTCCGATCCTGAGAGAAGAAATAGAATCAGCCATTAAAGCACTGAAAACTGGCAAAGCTGCAGGTGATGACAACGTTCCTGCAGAACTTATCAAACATGGAGGAGAGGCGGTGATTGACATTCTTACTAGGATCTGCAACAAGATCTGGGAGACTGGTGTTTTTCCTACACCCTGGACACGTTCTCTCATCATCACTCTCCCTAAGAAAGGAAACCTTCAGCAATGCCAAAACTATCAAACTATAAGCCTGATTAGTCATGCAAGTAAAGTGATGCTTACAGTACTACTGAACCGCCTGAGACCTCATGCAGAGGAGGTTATCGCAGAAGAACAAGCTGGTTTCAAAAGTGGGAGAAGCACAACAGAGCAAATATTCAATCTCAGAGTTCTGTGCGAAAAGTACAATCAACACCAACAAGATATCTTCCACGTCTTCATTGACTTTAAAAAGGCCTTCGACCGTGTGTGGCATGAAGAAGTACAACATGGGGAAAAAAACTGATACAGTCAATCCAACAACTGTACAACAAAGCCAGCAATGCAGTTCTCTTCCAAGGCAAGCTGGGAAAGTGGTTCCACACATCAGTTGGTGTCCGGCAAGGCTGCTTGCTATCACCAACCCTTTTCAACATCTTTCTCGAACAAATCATGACTGATGCGTTAGAAGGCCACGTAGGCACTGTCAACATAGGAAGGCGAACAATCACAACCTTCGGTTTGTCGATGACATTGATGGCCTAGCAGGTAGAGAAGAAGAACTAAGTAACCTGGTGAAACGCTTGGATGAAACCTCGACCAGTTATGGAATGGAGATCAGCGCTGAGAAAATGGAAATGATGAGAAATGGTGATGAATAACCCATCCAAACAAGGATCACAGTCAATGGCAAACAATTTGATTCAGTCCAGCAGTTTAAGTTCCTTGGTGCGATCATCAATGAGGAAGGGTCTAAGCTGGAAATCCATGCCAGAATAGCACAAACAACAGCAGCGCTATCAAAACTGAAAATTGTTTGGAAAGACCAATACATCACAACAAAATCTAAACTGAGACTTTTGCACGTTATTGTGCTCTCTATCATGCTATATGCTTGTGAATCCTGGACTTTGACTGCCGAACTTGAGAGGAAAATTCAAGCAGCAGAAATGAGATGCTTTAGGAGACTACTGGGCATCTCATATACAGACCATGTGACCAATGAAGAGGTACGCAGAAGAGTGGGCCGTCACATGAAGAACTACCAAGATCTGCTGTCCACTATAAAGAAGAGGAAGCTTAAATGGTATGGCCATGTAAAAAGATCAAATGGCCTATCAAAAACCATCCTACAATGAACTGTTCAGGGGAAGAGGAGAAGAGGAAGACAAAAGAAAAGTTGGACTGATAACATAAAAGAGTGGACCAAGCTATCTTTTGTCCAAAGCCAGGCCCTCGCTCACAACCGGGATAGATGGAGGAATACGGTACACCGTTCTCTCAAGCAGTGCCCCTACGACCCAGGAGGGTTATGGGCGCAGTAAGCAGTAAGTTAAGCGAAACCGATGTAAAATACGAAGAGGGCCTATATATTCTTCAACATTGATGCCGTTCGGTACAAGAGTCTTAAGTTTCGAAATCCAGTATAACTCTCGCTTTAGTATGATTGATTATTGGTGTTTTTATAGTACCTCTGTTTAAATTGATGACATGCAAGTTGCGGGAATAGAGCTAATCACAAAACACCAAGAATCTTCATCATTTTTAGAGAGATTTACGGAGGTTTGACAAAATCTCATTGTACTATTGTTATGCGGATCCCCAAGTTTGTTAATAATTATTTTAAAATGTCAGATTTAGTTGACAACTATTTATTTGTTTGACGTACATTTTCAGATTTTCCTCTTTTTTCAAAAGCATCTTCCCTAATTCTCAGCTCAACATACGTCATGGGGTAAAGTTACATTTCACATTTCACATCACATATTCAAGATCAGAGGAAGACAATCAGAACTATATTAATTTTATTGCAAATAATCGGGAAATTATGAAGGGAAAGGATTGGAGAAAATTTCTTCGTCTCTGCTAATCTAGAGGTTTCGAAAATTATTTTCATTCAAGCTGTTCAAATACGATGTAAGTTAAAGCGCCACCAAAGCTGTATGAGAGCTGATTTCCAATTAGTACCATACTGCCACTAAATGACATCTTTCATTCCTATGAATTAAACTGATGTATATTTACTCTATAGCCTGGTCCTGTCAGTAAAATTACGATTATAAACGTAACTTCATAATTTCATAATTTCACAAATTATTTTATCAGGGCCAAGGCTGGGTCTACGAGCTCGTTACGGTATTAACGATATCCCTCGACTTTGCTTCGGTGCTCAGCATACTACTGGCTGCCATTTACCAGTTCATAAACATCAGAGTGGATCCTTTCGGCTCCCGTCACATCAACACTACAACTCGCATCATCTGCGCATGTGCGCTCACGTGGGTGATCCCCCTGATTGTAATAGGACCATTGGGTTTTGAAAATATCACTGGCTATAATTATTTTATCATTCTTGAAGTTCAACTCGGGGCTTTGCTTGTAACAGGTCTTTGTTATATTTTGATTTACAAAGCTGTTTCAAATGTCCCCTCTGGTATGGAAGTCTCGGAGGAGAGGAAAAAGGAAAATAAAAAACTATTTTCCTCACAATTTCGCTTGTCTATTTGACTACGCTTATCCCCCGATCGATATATATGCTTATGTATTTCATATTTACGTCATATTATGAATCGTTTTGTCTTATTATGATTGCAGACATAGCATATTACGCGAATTCCACACTAAACTGCCTCGTGTACTGGTGGCGCCTAAAGGAATTTAAAACTTTGATTTCAAAGTGTAGAAAAATAAGAGTTGATATGCAATGAAGGTATATCAATATTTATATATGTATATATGTATGTATAGTAAAAATTAGTAAAAAATAAACATTGTCGAAACTAACGCTTTTAAAACACAATTGAAGCATATTCTGAATTTAATATGTAATCTGAATGGAATACATAGGGTATTGGAAACGGTAGAGAAATTATTCTGAATATTTCTGAAAATAGAGTCACACTTTTTAAAATTATATCTGTATTAGAAACTTTGAGACATTCTAACATAAATTCTGGTGAAATAGTCTTTTTTTTATGGATTATTTCGTACAAATAAGCCCTTAAAACTCAGCGTAGGGCTCAGCGCCTCCACATCCGACGAGCGTGGCGTTAAAACACACTATTTACTTTTAGATTTGTACACATGGAAATTATGCAAATTCCTAGTGATTTACGTTTATTCTTCCAGTTGAATGTAAACAAGCGATACCAAACTTAATTCTGACAATTTATTTTCATATTTGGTCAATGGAGGTGCACATCAACTTTTTATTATCAGCATTCTTTGATTTATTCATTTAGTGCTTGGATTTCTTAATTAATATTAGATTTGCATAACTTTTGTATTTTTACTTAATTTATAATTCCGTTAATGCGCTTAGAAACAACTGTATTAAGAGCCATATAAATGTAACATATTATTATTTTATTATTATTATTATTATCATTATTATTATTATTATTATTATTATTATTATTATTAGTAATATTATATTTCATCTGTGAAAGTAGTGAGATATCAAAAGCACCATGTGTTCCAAAACTAATTTATAAATTTAAAGATACATGTATGTTGTACTCGTTTGTCGGTGATATTAGTAGTCTGTGATTGGGAAACATACAGGTAAACAGATTACGATAAAGCCATTAGTAATCTACATTTGGTTAAACAATCGTATTCCCCAGTGTCGTCTCCACTGAGAAATATGATTCTTTCTAACCATTGTTGTTCATATAATATTATCTTCTTCTTCTTCCCCAATATATTTACAGTGTAAGAGAATACACGTACAACAGCAAATGGGCAACTCTTTTTTATTTAAATTTTGAAAGAAATGGGTGAAGGGAATAATAGTTGACGTAGCTCAAATCAAAGTTCACCCAGAAAGCCTATTCCTCCCTTTCTGGATATTTTTGGTGAGATCGAAAAACTGTCTCTTCGGAATCGAACCGGGCCTCCAGCTTGAACGCTGGTGCCTTAACCATTAGACCACAGAGACGGGTTAGTGGCTAGGGCGGACCCGATCCGATTGACCGTCAGATAAACAGATTCTAAACGTCACCAATATATGTATATTATATAATATATATATATATATATATATTATATATATATATATATAGGCGTACCTTCTGTTTCTGCTACCACTGGTTTCACGCTGTGCGATCATCAGGCCAGAGTCTACCTGTGATCGCACCAGCGTGGAAACCAGTGGTAGCAGAAACAGAAAGGTACGCCTATTATTTGCTCTGCCTTAACGGCATAGAGCACTTTTTGGATCAAAACCTCAACTGATTTCACACTTTTGGATATATATATAATATATATATATCCAAAAGTGTGAAATATATATATATATATATATATATATATATATATATATATATATATATATATATATATATATTATATATATATTATTATATATATATATATATATATATATTTTATAACTGTTTTATTTTATACTGTATATATATTTTTTCATGTAAACAACCGACTATCAATGAAAGCCTACACAAACATGTTCTCTTTCGATTATTCTCAGAAACATGCATGTTTTGCCTGAAAATCAAATCAAATAAAGAATAAATAAAATGAATGAATACACAAAATGCATATTGGCTAAGGCTTTTTCCATCCATATACCACCTTCTTTACCATTATTCTTCCTGCGTGTTGCTTTTAGAACATATTTTCTCCTAGATGTTTTGTTTAATATTAATATATATTTTTTTTAATAATTTGTTTCAATAATAGTTATCTTATTCGTACCATTAGTTAGGCTGTTATTAAAATGAATATAAGCTCATACATTTCGCATCAAGGTCCGATGTAAATATTAGCTCTAAAATAGTATATTGAAAAATAAAGCGAACATAATGATGGCAATGACGATAAACGAGACTGCAGGATAGAGGACTAGAGAGAGGAGGGGAGAGAGAGAGAGAGAGAGAGAGAGGGGGGGGGGGAGGGAGAGAGAAAGATGAGAAGGGGGGGGGGGGGGAGACAGTCAACCTGTCCGAAACGTCGAGCATTCCTACTACTACTACTACTAGGGAGACTTGGGACAATTGTAACAGTTTTTCCAAATTTAATCTATCAACTTTATAAAGCCAAATACTTGCTTAAAATTAAATAAAATGAAAATGCATATCTTAGCTTGACATATGAATAGGTTTGGGCTAAGTATACCCAGTTGTTGTATGTCCGGACGCGGTTGTTTGTCCGGACAAAGACGGCAATTCTAGGAGTTTGTGATCAGTATTTCATTAGTTGATTGAAAATAATATCAGACAATATAACAAAGCATAAATGTTCACAAATATTTTTGCTATTTACTGCACAAATTTTGAGAAAATCGAGAGCAAAAGATGATGTTTTTATCTGCTTAAGTGTCCGGACAACGGGCCCCCCATCCTACAACAAGTCATTTTGAAGCCATTACCATTTCAAAACAAGAGGTCGAGTGTTAAATTGCCCGCTGTCCAGGGGCAATTGTAACAGACGTACGGGGCAAGTGTAACACATGAAATTACCAAAGCTATGCACTTGACAGATCCAAGATTTAAACATCATTAACCACATAAGCTAATTATAATAAAACATGACAATGCTTGACTCATTTATATTATGTTTTCCACTTGTTTAATAATAATAATGAATATTCATTATAAAGCGCAATGTTATGTAGATATATTCCAATGCGCTGCAAGAGCTCTAGTTGCTAAGATATTCTAAATGAACAGATGAGTTTTCAATTTTGATTTGAAAATTTCTCAAGTGATGAGGTGTTTCCTTATTTCCAGTGGCAGTCATTCTACAATTTAAGGGCTGCACATAAAAATGAACGGTCTCCTAGGGTTATTTTTGTTCTATGTGAGGGCATCTGTAGCAGGAACTTGTCTTGTTTGCTACCTAAATTGTGACCATGGCTTTCAGCTGTCAAATTCAACAATTCTGTCACATATTTGGGGGCTTGACCATTCAGTGCTTTGAAGACTATCATTAGTATCTTAAAAGTAATTCTTTGTCGAACTGGTAGCCAGTGAAGTTCCTTAGAAGTGGGGTGACTGAAGAGAATTTGGAAGGGCATAGATTAGTCGAGCACATGTATTTTGGACCCGCTGCAATTTAGATATTTGTGAATCTGGCAGTCTGTACAATAAACTGTTACAATAATCAAGTTTGCTAGTTACACATGCATGGACAATAGATTTCATGGTATCTTGATCAAAGTATTACGAATACGTCTTAGGTTGTATATCATGAAAATATGCTGATTTGCAGACACTAGTTATGTGAGATTCCATGTTCAAGTGGGTGTCAAAAAGTACACCAAGGTTTTCTAGCAGTATTCAGTTGGTGTTATGACAGAGCACCAACTGATACATTACAAACTCTGAACTTCGAAACCTGACGTGAAGTGCCAATGAACAACAGTTCTGGTTTCCTATCATTTACATTAACTTATTTTGAAGCATCCACGTTCTTATGTAATCAATACATGTTTGTAATAGAGATATGCAATCATTTTCAGCTGGTGTATTAGGACAGAAAGATATGTATAATTGGGTGTCATCTGCATAACAGTGACAACAAGATGCCAGGAAACTCCCGTTTGATGTTAACGAGGAGACGGATTGTATACAAAGTAAACAGTAGCTGGACCGAGCCGTGAACCTTGAGGAACACCAAAAGGCACCCTGAACACATCTGAGACAATGCCATCAATTTCAACTGTCTGTTTTCCGTTAGACAGGTATGATTCAATCCATCCAAGAACATTGCCATCGATCCAAAAGTGGCTTTTTAGAGATTCCAATAAGCAAAGGTGATCAATTGTATCGAATGCACTGCTCATGTCCAAAAGAAGGAGCAGACTAATCTTCTGTTTGTCCATTGACATAAGAAGATCGTTTTTGATTCTGAGGAGTAGGGTTTCTGTGCTATGATACTTTCTATATGCGGATTGATTTGACGGCAACAGCAGATGTGATTCAAGGTGCTCGATTATTTGTTGGGTTGCAGCGCCTTCTACTAACTTAGAAATATACTGAAGATTACTAACGGGCCTAAGATTATTGAATACTGTTTCAAGGCCAGGCTTCTTCAGTAATGGTTTCACTATAGCAACCTTCCACATTGCAGGGAATTGACCTGTTGACAGAGACATATTCATCATAGAGGTAATGACAGGTATCAATATATCAATATACTCTAACAACAGCTTTGTGGGCATTGGGTCTAGAGGACAAGACTTTTTACTGAGATTCATTACCAATTTTCGGGCATCTTGCTCAGAGATTAATTTAAAATTTCTGAAAGTTTCAAACTGTGAATCAGTTTCCACTTCATCAACGATAAGTTTATCGGTATCTATGCTTCGAAGTTTTGACTCTATGTCATTGTGAGTTTTTTGTACTTTTTCAAGAAAAAATTGTCCCAAGTCATTGACAAATGTTTTTGTATCAACATTGCTAGGTATTTCAGGCTGTTTGTTTGACATATTCAACAAGTTCTTTACAATATAAAACAATTTCCTTGTGTCGTCTTTATTTTCAGCAACAAGATCTTTATGATGGGATTTCCGTGCCTCATACAATAAGAAAGAGTAGGAGTTACGGAGCGACCTATACTCTTCCCAGTCTTTATTCGTTCTTGATTTAAACCAGCGTTTCTCAGATTTTCTCTTTTTTCTTTTTGCTTCCAATACACTATCAGTCCACCATGGTGCTCGAGGACGAAGTACCACAGTTTTTGTTACCAGAGGTGCATGTTTATTTAAGATATCACTTAGAGTTTTATCATATAGTGTAGCTAATGCAGTGATATCGTCATGCTTTTCTTTACAGAGATCACTGTCAATGAGGTTTCTTTGTAATTGCTCTGTATTGATTGCAGATATTTTACGAAATGAGATTTCTTTGACAGGCAAGTGTGGTTTACTTGAGTTTAGGTAACACATTACAGGAATGTGATCAGATATCAACATTGGGTGCGGCCAAGGTTTACCGATGATAATGTGATCATCAGATTGGCGTCTTATAATCAAATCAAGAGTGTGGCCATGTGTATGTGTACAAAAATCAACTACTTGTGAACAGCACAAAGAATCAAGAAGACCCAGAAAAGATCGTGAGTCTCCACTCACAGCATCAGCATGTATATTGATGTCCCCAACAATCAGGAGAGGTACATTAGACAATAAATGATCTTGTATGTATTCACTAAATTCTAATACAAAACTTGGTACTGTTACAGGATGTAATTCTGAGTAGGGCGGTCTGTAGATATTAATTACGTATGCATGAAAGGATTGACATGAAATTTGGTACTCTGCATACTCGAAAGAGTTCTTTTCACCAGCAGCAGTTTGTAGAACATTGAAGTTTTCGCTGTAGACAAGTCCAGTTCCTCCGCCACGGCGGTTACTTCTAGTATGATGAACAAATTTATATTCATGATATGGGGCAAAAGTTATGATCTTTTTTTTTTTTTTTTTTTTTTTTTTTTAAGGTTGTTGGGGCTTCAGCCTTTAACTGTAGAAATATAGAACCTTCATCAATTCATATTTTGGTTCTTTATCTACTTTGTACCTACCCAATATATCTTTAAACTGACAACTGTGGTATAACACTTTATATTAGGCCTACGCCTTTTGACTTTGACACATTCTTTTCCAAATAAAGTGATACATTTCTGATAAGAAGTAAAAAAGTTTTGTTGTAAAATCAATCTTAAAAATTTACGCCACTTTTTTTTTCTGGCAAAATCAATATTTCTTTGCCCTGTTAACAAAACGCGTTGGACGTAAATTTTCAGGTATCATATTGAAAATATATCATAATCTTTTATGGGGGCTCCCATCTCTCCCCCCCTCTCTCTCTCTCTCTCCTCTTTTTTTCTGTCTTTCTTTTTTCTTCTTTCACTCCATCTTTACCTTTATACTTTCCTATCTGCCCTTTCCTTTCTCTCTCTTTCCTCCTCCTCTCAATTTTCTTCCCTTCCTCTCTCTTCTTTCTCTCTTTTAATGTGTGTGGTTTTTT
>CALNVZ010003429.1:6214920-6286808 GCA_940671915.1 Paracentrotus lividus
TTTCTCTCTTTTAATGTGTGTGGTTTTTTTTTTAAATAAGAAAAAGCAAATCGGGGGGGGGGGGGGGGGGGGGTCCGTAATCTCTTTCTCATTTTATAGGATCCTATAAAATAAGCCTTTTCGGATTTCATGGGCTATCCTGTCAGTGTTTCTTTTTTGTTTTATACCATGTACAATCGACAAATAAAATCAAATCAAATCAAATCAAATTATAGGTTCACAGTTATCTAATATCTAATTCTCATGTTTGAACTCATAGATAAGGTTACCTTTTGTAATTGTGAACAAAGCAATATAATTGACTATACATTCAAACATATGAAGTTATGACGTTCTCTAGTAAATGATATAAATTATCAAAACAACAAGAATTAAAAAAAACTTTGAGGCTCTGATTACAATGAAACAAATGTTAAACAAACTAGAAGCACTTTTTCGGACAAAATCAATATTTCTTTGCCTTCTAACAAAACGTATTGGACAGATAGTTCAAAGTAATTTAATTCTTATACCTGAGCCTATAAATAAGGCCCTTTTTCCTTGTAAATAAAATAATGATTGACGGATACGTTCAAAGTTATGCAATTCTCATTTCTAAGCCCCCCCCCCCCCCCACTTTCGTCAGCAAACGTGTACAAAAACGGACAAATGACCATACATTTGTGATTTTTAGCCTGTTCAGCCCCCCCCCCCACCCAACCCCCTTCCGCTCAGCCCCTCCACTTTCAAAAACGCTCCGTGGCCCCTGATTGGTTATATATTAGCTTGGTGTTGATGCAGCGGAACTGCTTAATACCGCCGCGCAGTTCCTACGGAGTACTATAACAGAAATGGTCCTTTAGGGGCAATTGTAACAGCTTGTTACAATTGCCCCTGACAGAGGCGACCATATTTGGAGAGATTTTTTCTATCTTAGCTTAGGTATCATCGTTGAAACGTTAGCAAAATATGGCCTAAGAACATAATTTCTAAATATATAAAAATGACAGCCGTAGCTCATCCACATATTTGTCCAGAAGAAAAACAATGGGTAATGTGAAATATTACTTTCCTGCTCAAAAAACGGTTTTTCTTGCTGCTAGATAGTTCCACGAACCGTTAAATCTGCTAACACTCATACAGCATGTGGAGCGATGTATTACGCATGCTCTGTACAAATGTTAAGTTTATAGCGTGTTTCTGCTAGGAATGGAGCTCCTGTTACAATTGCCGTGTTACATTTGTCCCCGTCTCCCCTACTACAAGCCTTCCTCGCATCTCGTCTTCTCGGCTGGTTACAGTCCTTTTCAGGACTAAATCCAGAAAAAGAATACCTCTTATTTCTACTGTCTATTCTCTTTCTCGCCTATCAATTTTCTTACCTTCTGTAACTCTCCACTTCTCTTCCTTTCTCAAACAGTCCTTTTCAGGGTTAACCACATGGTGAATCGTAAACATCATCACCGTAAAATGGGAATGTTAATAAGAATGGTTTACGTTATTCGATGATTGGGTTGTGTGTCGTGTGTGATGGAGGATGGTTGTGTGGTGTGGATATGTGTGTGGTTGTGGTTGAAGGGTGAGTGCGTGTGTATGTGTATATATGTGTATATTCTTTGAAAATGCGTTTAATCTTCATCCATCCACTTGGCACAATAGCGATTCTGCAGTCTTCTGAGGATTTCGAGCTACCCTCCCATACGTTGTATATTGTAAACTCTATAGACTGTCCTCTTTTTACGTTTAAAGACAGTTCTTTATGAAATACATTCCGTTTATAGAGATGAAACAAATTATATTCATAGAGTGATGCATATTCGAATGGATTTGAGATATATCTAATGCACATTTAAGATAATACTGGCAATGGTGGATATTTCATTACATGCAAAGGAGAGCAGCTTGCAAGTAACGTCACTTAAAGAAGAAAATGGAACCATTCACAACCTTTTAAAGACCCGATTAGATTCCAGTGATAAGTTCTCCTTAAAGAAAGATAAAAGGTAACTTAATGGTATGTTAATGCTGACGTTAATCGAATTCAGAATGAAATAAAATTATCAAGCATTTTTTTCATTTATTATTTTTACATCGGTAAAACCAGTTCAATTTCTGATTAAAACAAACAATTACGTAAACACAGCAGCAAGAGTGTTTGGATTACTAAAAAAAAGTGTGGGAAAATACAATATGATTCTGCATTGCTTGCATTTTTGGCAGCTCAGATTAAATAGAAAATGTACAGTATTAAAATTGTTATTTCCAAAAAGAAGTTATGGTTGAAAAACCAAAGTCAATAGCCTACGACCACGCGCACTGAGTCAGTACACATCGTGCTTATTGAATTCAGAGAAGGAGAGAGAGAGAAGGAGAGAGAGAGAGCGAGAGAGAGAGATTGAGGGATGTGGAGACAATATTAGCCACAGACATGAAAATAATACAGGGATATGGAACTAAGGTATGGATTTTGTACAAGGAAGAGAGAGAGATGATTTAGAGGGTGATTCCTTATGAAAACAAAATTAATCAATCATTGCAAAAATATATCGATAACATGAATTCACCCCGAAACTGATGCTTTCATGTTTGCTACCCAGCTTCTCTTTCTTTAACTCCTTCCCTGTTCCTCCTGTGCATTATCCTCGCTCTCTTAGCATGCTTTGACTATGCCTCTGTTGTCACATCTCTCTCTCTCGCTCTCTCTCTCTGTCTGTCTGTCTCTGTCTCTGTCTCTCTCTCTGTCTCTCTCTCTTCTCTCTCTCTCTCTCTTCTCTCTCTCTCTCTCCCTCTTTATCCCTCTCTCTCTCTCTATCTATCTCCATCTCTCTCTATCTCTTTCCCCAACCAGGTTAGTGTTATTGTCTTATATGTTGCGTCAACGTATTTTATTGTTAGAATTGCACGGATAGAAAAACACAATGCATTTGTAGGCCCCAATTTATAATATATATATTCCCTTTTGTATTATGCCATGAACCATTTATTGGTTACCCACATAAATCTCACCCGGTTGTAGTTGTTTATGAATTATAATTCCAAGTGTAGGAAACGAATGTTGTGCAAAGAAATGCATGGACTAGAATTAATGTTTAATCATTGAAGATATTAGTTTAAAAGTCGCTGCATCTATCGGAAATCACAGCAGAACTGACGAATTATGAATTCGGTTACTTCATATGTTCGGTGGTTAATATGCATTTCGATGATATCAGCTCTTGGATTAGTATGCAGATCAGCGTCCCACTGCGGTAAGACATGCCTAAAACAAAATACTCACTCTCTTATTTATTTATTTAGGTCTTTATTTATCTATTCATCTTTAAAATTTTGTTTTATCTCGTAAAAAATGAATAAAATTGCTGTCACATTGTTATGTTGTTCGAGGGCAATAGGTCCCGTTAAAAACGCGTTGTTTGTTGTTTTTGCGGAATAGTCATGGTAGTATCACAAGTAGGAAGTAGTAGTAGTTGTTGTTCGTGTTATGCCAGTGGAATGAGTAGTGATAGTAGTAGTAGTAGTAGTAGTAGTTTTTTTTGGTTGTTGTA
Source organism: Paracentrotus lividus (assembly GCA_940671915.1). NCBI lineage: Eukaryota > Metazoa > Echinodermata > Echinoidea > Camarodonta > Echinidae > Paracentrotus > Paracentrotus lividus. The sequence continues at coordinate 6,218,445 of CALNVZ010003429.1, forward strand.
GTATACGCTAGTATTCCAGCAGTTACAGAAGAAGAAGAAGAAGAAGAGCAGGAGAAAGAGGCAAAGGAACAGGGACAAACAACAACAATAATGTCTATAGAGAAATTTGAAAAGGAAGGTAAGAAAAAGTAGAAATTGGTAACGATAAATTACTTTGCAAATTACTAATTTTGAAGCAATCTTCCATTACTGTATAATGTGCAAAGTAATGTGATATTATTGAATTATTAATACTGCCAAGCACTGAATTTATTTCTGAGTGCGGTTATCATAATGATGACTATAGAGTCTATGACTTGTAATTGCAAATTGTGCAAACAACAAAACCGATACCAGCGTCAATCATGTTAATAGAACGCTAACAATCAAAACGCTAGATAATAACGGCCGTGATGTTTAATTTGCCATTTTACAAAAATCATTATTCATTTCATTTCCAAACAGCTTTAAATGATTATGTAAGAATTATTACAATTGCGGTGCATATAAGCAAACGAGCTTTAGCACATTAAAGGGCTGTCCCACTGGAGGCGATCGTTGCTTCGACAACTGGCGATCTTGCTGTTGTGAGTGTGGTACAAGTTGTCGTTGTAGCCTAGCCTAGAAAGAGTCGTATGTAGGTATATAATCGCCTTTTTAAAGATAACTCCTTATAATTATGAAATTATCAGTTAATGGTGGTGTCACATGCACCGGGTAAAATGAACGGGTCTCTCCGTTCACCGAAAAACCAAAATTTGCAACACGGCAATAGAACGGCACCGGCACATAACATTTTTCATCATTTCACCGGGTCTGTATCGTTCTATACCGGGTCTATTACCAAGTCCTAGCCAGCCTGCTACCGCGCTGGCCGTCCTCATATGTGGTCCATGCTTTACTTTTGTCCGTGCGATTACCGCTTGCCCACCGGCCTTACCGCTCTCTGACAAGAAAATAAAATTGTTTTCTTCGCCGGGTGACTCACCGTTTTTCACCGTCGTGACCGTGCAAAACAGGTTATGCGAACGGCGGACACGGAGGATATCCGTGGATGATGCACGGTGGGTCGGTGATATGACCCGTCAAAAACGTTCACGTATTTTGTCTTCGGTTCATGCCCGGCGAGTTTTTGAGCATGCCCGAGCATGCTCAAAATTTTCGCCGGGCATGAACCGCGGCACCAGTCGCTGGAGACCCCGAGTAAGGTCGGTATAATTGCCGTTGTGATGTCGGTACGCGGATGGAGTGAGGACGAAAACAAACGCTCCACACCCGTCCACAAAGTGGTCATGCACGGTGATAGACTGGACTGGTGGATCTACCCTTATGGGTGTCTTCAAATCACGTATTATGTGGTTTCAATCTGCCATTTGTTTTCGTAGCTCTCGATCTCATCGGTCTCTTCACAAGCTCAGATAGGAATGATATTGCAGCTTTCAAAGACACAGTATATCTCATATATACTTTAGTGTCATTGTCGGGAGAAGATTTTTAAAAATTTGGTCCTTTATGGACATTTAATCTAAAGTAATTTCAATTTTTGTTCATGTTTGTTTTTGTTTGACATTAGTTTCTAAAGTTTCATTATAACAGCTTTGCTCCAGTATAGTTTGGTCTAAAACGTTTGCCCAAATTACATGTATACTTAATACCCGCGTTTCATTTAAAAAAAAAAAAAATTGTATTAGTTTTATCGAATATTATTTTCATTTCCCCGCGAAAATTTCCCCATGCTTTTGAAATATTTAGTTTCTGCTTATATCAAATGAAATATTGTTATCATTGATAAAATACTTTATTATTATTTTTTAATCATTATATTATGAATTGTCTTTTTGTTATAATCATTCATTGCAATATTCTTTTTAGCCAAATTTATAACCCTCTGTAGAATCGCATCCAAGACAAATGCCTGCATCATTCATAATTCTGCTCTTTGGATATTTTTGTTATGATCCATGTTTAGTTTTTGTTCATTTTTATTTTCATTTTTTACACACGACCCTTTAAGTGATTTTACTGTGATTAAATAAATTAAGAAACCGCTTTTATGATTGCCCCAAAAATACGAATTTCGTTTGCCATAGATTGTATATAATTCAAGTTAATTAATTTAATTTCAGTAGGGTATATAGGGTACATGCAGGTAATATGGCCAGCAGGTAATATGGGCCACCTGAAGCAAATCATGTCTGTACCGTGACCGTCGACCGTGACCGGTGACCGGTGTTGAGCACCATAATGTCGTTCATATGAACGTATACGAAAATATTTCGTCGTGAAGAGCATCTGATGCCGAATTTCTCTGAGAAAATTGCTAAAAACCAACAAGGTAGGTAAAACTTACGGCATTTTTTACCCTGATGTAAAATTTGATATTTCACAGAAATGTGATGGTGAAAGAGTGTTTGAGGGGGTAACCTCAATTGTTTTGTATATTTAGTAAGCTTATAGTTTCATTATCATACTAGCGTTACAGGTCAATTTGTTAGTAAAGGGTGCAAATGTGCATTTGAATGCTTGCCTGACACAGCAACATTAGTGCAGGTATAATGGGAACATCCAAAATGGCGGAAATGATTCTTCGATTAACTCTAAGTATTGGATGAGGCATCAATCTCTTTGCTACGATTTTGGGGTATATTCACAGATATAAATTAATATAAATAACTTATTGTAGGCCTATATGACTTGTATCATGAAATAATATTTAAATAATATTAAAAAAGAAATAATATACAAAATACATAACATTAAAATATATAGTCAAAGGATTTACTGAAGGGTCTTATAATTTCGGATTATATCTTAAAGTTAATGATTTTTCAACATTTAAGCAAATTCCAGACATGGTGGAGTCATTGTAGTTCTTAAAACATACATTAAATACATGTGCCCATATGTACCTGCACATGCATAATATGGGCACTTTGGTAATGACGTCAACTTTGAATTATGCAGACAGGGAGTCGGTGATAATTGGTTTCTTCACAATAAAGTTAGAGCAGTAGTTATTGATTCATATAAACAAAAAAGATTAGACTGGATGTGTCATTTCGTAATTTATGCAAATTAGGCAAATGAGCTTAGGGTGCCCATATTACCTGCATGTACCCTAGTTATGGTAATGACATACCAAAATTGAACCGCTTTTCAAGAAGCCTTACAAAGAATCGGGAAAAAAAAAAGAGGACTTACCCAGGCATTTCCGATAGAAAATTTAGGTAAAAACAGTGCCTAAAATTGAGAACTAGGGGACTTTGCCCCCCCCCCCCCTTATCGCCCGCCCCTCCCCAGAATAAATAATAATATAAATGACTTGTATATTGAATGGATGGAGTGACCGGAATGGAACGTATCTACCCCATGGTTGTTGTTTTTAATAATATGGATAGACGCCCAAAGACAAAATCGCAGACCCCCTATCAATATTATAATCAAGACATACAAAATAATATATATTAAAAATGAAGAAATTTTGTGGGGGGGGAACTTTGAGGCTTCCCACCTTTCAGAACTCTAATTTAGAACAAATTTAATAAGTACGACCAATTCGATATTGTATAAAATCTATCTGTAAAATATAAATAATCAAAACCAGAACAATTGATATGAAAACAAAATAGAGGCTTAAAGTAAATGAAACAAATGCGACAAAATATGGGCCCCTATAAAAACTATAATTTCCGAGTAAACAATTCCAAAATAAAGTTGATAATCAGCTCCCTAGTTATGTTATATGATTATTCTTCATGGTATATAATACCTTTGTTCGTAAAATATTACTCTGCGGTATTAGTTTTAACTCAAATTCATTTAGTATTGATTGATCTTGTTGTAAAACAATCAAGGGGACACGCCCGATTAAAAACGTAGTTTCACGTATGTTTTCATGTAGGCCTACTAGGAGTGCAGGTTTAGCCACAAGGGGCGTACTGATGCGGAAAAGGAAAGGGGGGGGTGATCGATTCATGTTGCCCGACCTCTGAGCTCTATCTCCGTCCTGCAAACGGGCATGAAGAACGGATGCAGCGTTCTCATTCAGTCCTTTTATTCGCCCTTTTAACGACTGGTCCGGTTTAAGACCGTTCTAAAATGCCGGTCATCACCCGGTAAAAAACCCGCAGAGTTCGGCCGTTCTTGAAAATCCTCTCAGGAACGGTGCCCAGCGAGCTTTCTATGAACGTGTTGGACGGCTTCAACCGCTTTCACCGTGTGCCTCACCGTTTCCGCCGTGTGCACAAATTTTGCCCAGGACGGTGGCCAACACGGGTGCAACTGTGACAACCTGCATAAGAGGCCCTGTTCCGCACAGGCGCGATCGTTGTGGCGACCACCTTATGCATGTTCAGAAACCTGCCAGAATTCGTGTCAGCAATCGTTAAGGTGACCGAAGATCATATAACTATCTACCGACTTCTGTCTACTATAGCTACGACATACGACTCGCTTTCACGCAACATAGGCTAACAATAGCTGGGTATATCCGATAAACACAATTAGCCTCGACCTTGGGCAGCATCTCGTGGCTCGACCAAATATGAACTTGCGTACTGTTTTTTTCTGGCGATCCTTGCGGCTGCAACAGCGCAATCCGAGTGTTTCTACCTCGATGGCGCCTGTCGCCTTTATGTTCGTGATAGTCCTCTCAGTCCGCGCATTATAATTTGGGTCGTGAGTGTATTTTTGAAAATTTCAAAAATCAGCGGCGACTGTACAGTATTCTGGATGGGACGCCGACTCTGTTTTGTGGAATTAGGTGCGACAAAGGCCCGTAGCGGCTTAAATTTCACTGTCCGTTCGTTCAGCGGATGCGTGCAACGTACGCTTGGAGCGCGGGCAACATTCAACTGGCCGCCGTTCGCGCTAGCTGCTAAACAACAAATTCTATCTGGCGACAATCACATAGCACTCGTCGCGACAAAAGAAGACATGCTCGACGCTCATTGACGTCAGCCCAACTGACGCCGGCTATTGTTTAACTAGTTGAGAACCAGGGCGAACAGAATTTTGCCAGGCATTTTTTCGACTACAGTACGCGATGATTCACGATCTTATAGGCGATTCGAGACCTACGGCCATGTGGGCGATGACGGTACTAAAAGGTTAGTTCGTAGGTTGCTCAGCCCAAACCCGATCGCCTTTTGTGGGGACAACCCCTTTACACGTAGCGTTTAATCGGGACCGCCCAACACACACACACACCAATAGAAATGTATTCGTTTCATTACTTACTTGTTCTTGATTTTAAATGTCTATCAAATTTCATTTCGTGATTTTTTTTTTTCCATTATTATAAATATTGTTTTAATTTGACTTTTTGCAGAAATAACAAAAATTTAAATGAAATTATTCCGTAGAATATGCAACAGCTGACCATCAATGCCATATCACGACATATTACCGTAGATGTGGTGCTTTCGGACTAACTACAGTATGGACCTGCACAGAAAAATGCCGTGATGTTTCCTCTTCATCGTTTTCCCGACTAGCTGCTCAAGAGAAATTCGAAGAAAGTAAGTCAGTAGAAAATAGTGACGAAACAGGAAAAGAAAAAATTTCCCTATTGGGAAAATTGCCCCTCTCCCCCGTCCCCTCCCAACATAAAACACGATAAAAGAAATATATATATATATATATAAATAAAAAACAAAAAAAAAAAAAAAAAAAGGAACATGAAGGAGACAGTAACTATACTTCATTAAAGAAAAACAAAAGTTAGCATGATTCTGAAATTTAATAACTGGTTTATTTAATTTGCTATTTTGCCCAATAGAGTTTTATATCTTTAATGAACTCTGTAGTCATCGGTTATATTTACTAAACATTATCGATGTATGTTATTATTTTGTATAGAGAGATTAGAGAGAGGATAGAGAAAAGCTGTGTGTAGGTGTGTGTGTGTTGAGATACCGTGTATTACCAATAGGAAAGTGAGAGGGAGACAATATAGGCGAGGATTCAAATTAATTTCGAAGGAGATCCAGGAAAAAAAATGCGTGAAACGAAGAATGTATTACTACCATACTTCTTGTACTTGTTTCCAGGGGATAGTAACCTTTTAGTAAACCTTCTTTAGTACTGTACACTTATGTACACTGTATACAGCAGGGTACTATTAGTAGAAAACGCTTGCACAAAAATGTATTCTATCTAAAAAAAAAAAAATTATGTTTTCTATTCCTATTTCGCTATTTTCCTTTCTGTGTTTTGGCATGCTAGTAATTAATGTCACAAGTTGGAGTCAACACCATAATCGATGTTCGTTGGATAACATCAATTCATCTGTTCTCTCATTCGAAGTACACGTGCGAAGATGGTTGCTTCTCCTGGGTCGCGACTTCCTCCTATGTGTGCACAATCACGATGCCCAGACAATACCATTACAGTGCAGGATGCGGAAGATAGCAGCTATTGGCATACACCTTTTATTCATTCTTTCTTCACTGAGAGCTGACTGCTTCATATCGTCTTCCAAATGAGGTCATACATAAAAATATTACATTTCACTGAAATGGCTCTTTACACAGGTTTCACCATGTCACCGTTAGGGCTGTAAACGTAACAATGTGAGTGTATTTATGGTCGTAAACAATTGATATAATTGATATTTAATTATATTAGATATAACATTCAACAAAAAAAGAAGCAATAAATGCGTAACCGAAAAGATGCGACATGAAAGGCGGCGGGCCGCCGGGGCGCGGGGCGGGGGCCGCTGGTTATGTCATCCTAAACAAATGAATTATGAATAATTTTGAATAATAAATTGACTGTGATAACACCGATTCAAATTAGGACGTTGAAAACATTAAACTTTTCTTTCTTTATCATTGTATGTTTTTATAATTTTTTATTAGCGTGTATTCCATATGTAACAGGTATTAGCAAAATGTATACTGATGATGGAATTAAAAAGTCGTACTATAGGCTCTTATTTTGAAAGCATAGGGTCGAAACTAGATTTACTGCAAAAATGTTTATCGATTTCATTAAGGAAGTTGGGTATTGGTATAGATTGACAACTAGCATAATTTCCCCATTTTTATCTCGGATCCTCGATTGACACATTAATTGTGGGTATAATATATAAGGATGTATTGATATTACCGCCAATTACCTTTATGCTACTTGTTTTGTTTGCTGTATTTTTGTCTTGGTCTAACCTGTTTCTCCTTTTCAATTCTTTTTCTTTTTATTTTTCCTTTCGTCAGATACGATCAAAGATCACTTGGTGTACTCACGATTGTTCTACGTTCCAGCCGATGTTTCAGGAGAAAATCTTTGGGATAAAAACGAAAACTGGTATTAGCTTAGGCCTACTTAATTATATTGATTTACATTTATTTCCGTTTCTAAAATAAATAATATTTTTCAAAAAATATCAACTTAACACATTATGATTTAATATAAGCAAAAACAGATAGGTCTTTCACTTTACCGAATATTGAATTACGAAGTCAAATTGCTCTCTGTTTATGACACACGCTCTCCCAAAAACTCGCCTTCTTTTTCCTCTCTCCTGCTCGACCATGTCGACTTTATTCTAATTATTTTATTTTTTTAAATCTCTCTCTACTGTATTCATTTGAATGTATAGCGTGTGAAGAAAACATCTTATGCTTTCGATGATCCTGCTACCCAATTCAGCTCTGCCCGGATTATCATGACAGCCTCAAGACGAAACTGTGAAGCACTTGGTACCATCTTGTCTTACATCGACAGGTCTGAGAGCAGAATTTCCTCGCAAATACAGCAACAAAATATCAATCGCATTACAGACAGTACTGGATTGGAATTGGAAAGGATGACCACGGAATCGCGTATGGATGGACGGTCCAAACACTGACTACTCTAATTATTGAATCAGCAACTGACATAGCGAGAATGTTTTCGCTTAGACGGTCAAGTTCACCCCTCTGGCCAGAGAAGGGCCTAATTGTGAGATCGTAACCAACTCACATATTGCTGAACGAGAGCAAGTGAATCAATAACGATCATCATCAAATACGCGTAAAGGTCCAAAACAAATAATGCGGATAATACTTCCACCTTGATTTCAAGTTTTGTAGATTAAAAAAAACGAATTGTGAAACATAAATGAAAACTAATACTCCTTACGCTGCAATTACATATTAAGAAAAATAAATGCCTTAATTAATAATTACATTAAATAAAATTAAGACTTATCATTAAAAATCACGTAAATTATTACATTATTGTAATTCCTTGAATATGACGTAGCGCCCTATATTAAATAAAAATTAACGCACTTGATGAAATCAGCTAATAATAAATAAATTCACTCATGATGGGAAAGTTGATATCACACCATTTTCAGGCTATATATACGAGAGTAGAGCATTACTTCTGTGTGGTTATGATACTAAATGGATATACCTACTAATTAGATATGCATACTCATTAAAAATAGTATGACTCACTATTAGTATACATATATAATGATCAATGTACATCAGAGGAATTCTGGTAAAATCTATTACCGCATCTAATAGGAACATCACATAGTTAACTAATTCTCTCTGATGGCATCGGCCTGAGACATAGATGATATATAGCACCTATACTATTCATGTGATCGTACCGCAGTAACGAACTAGTTTTAACTCTTGTTTTCTGAGAAGTGGAGTCATTTAGATTAATATTTGTTTTAATCCCTTCCACATATATACCATCCTCAATTTTTTTTAATGAACAAAATTGATATCGTCTATGCTTACCTTCTTCATGGATCCGAATAAGTACAAGTACTTACAAAAAGCGCCCAGTTTTGTTCGTGAGCACACGACGAAAAAATTCTTGCTGAGCCTCGATCGAGTGATTGATGTCGAATTCTCATCACACTCCATACGAATTTGTGAACAAAAATATACACGGAATATAGATACAGCATACTTAATTGCGTTTTCTGCCAGTATTACGCGGTGCCTCAGTCGAGTTCCATAAATCACAATTCACTTCGTCATTTATCACTGCTGAAATCTCCGTTTATTACCATTCATCTGGCAACTAGTGGAAGCACGCCCATTCTTGTCGTGTTTTACAAACAAAAATCAGCTGTTGCGCACCTGGTCACAGTGCGCTAGTTGCAGCTCAGCCCGAAAGTTCCCGCTGGCATTGCGCGCATGCCCAGTGGAGAATTCAGGCGTAAAGCAGCAGCAGTAAGCACGCTCGCGACAACTCGCGCCAAACTCCCGTGATAGAGGTGGGAGGGGGGGTCGCGAAAAACGTCATTAGGGTCCAGTTTTTCCCTACTGGGAAAAAATGTACTAATGCGTACGTCATGCAAGAAAAACGAAACGCTATCTCTTGAGAAACGTTTTCTTATGTATTAAACTATTCTTTTTCTCACTAAGTGTACAACTCTCAATGCAAACAATCTTAGATAAGGGATATAATCGATTACTTATTCATAGACAAAATTTGCCTTTTAAAAAAATGTTGTTTTTCCTTCAAGTGACAAAGATGCATCATGAGCTTTGACAGCTTATTGCGTCTTTAAGCCCGCGTCACACTTGTCCCCAAGTTGAGCAAGGATGGACACACGAACCTGGGAAAATTTCAAATAGCGACTGTGATTCCACCGAAAAGCATCGGGTCATCATCGGGCACATTATTAGCATTGTCTAAGCCCTATTGAGCGCGGGCCTGTGAAACGCCCGCAATTGTTACTCCTGCTGGCGGAGCGATTCTTGTACAATGGACACATTTATACAAATGGTCATTTTTTGTCGCTTTCTTATTAACTCCTTGCATCTAACTCGGCCATTTTTTCATTGATTTGCTAGTAAATGTAAACATGAAAGGCGGCAGACAATTTTTTCTAATCCACGCACTGTACAGGCCATGTCTAGATCATCAAAAACCAAATATAAGAGGAGTTATTTTCTAAGAAAAACGTCAGTTTGGCAAAAGTTCAGCTTTCTTACTTTCCAAGTAAAAATTTCACAATGCAAAAGCAAAGGTGCCGTAATTGCCATTTGTGCTCCCACGCACGGTTCCCATTCGATGAGCGTACCATCTGAATAGCATTGAAAACGGACCTGTTTCTTTTCAAATATTTCGTATAAGATATGGTAATTAAAGATTAAAAAAGCGGCCGCTTCGCCAACCTCCTGCGACAATGAACACCTTATGACTAAGCACCATTCATTGAATGCGCAGGTGTAAAACATTTTAACTTATGATACCTACTGCATTTGGCATATCATTTACATCATTTACATTATTTTTAGGTTACAACAAACTAGTTCATGCGGCAAAATGTCAGATAATCTGCCCATCTCATACTCGTGATTAAAGTTATTTTATAACCTAGCGAGAATCCGAAACGACAGGCTAATCTCATGAAAACTAATGTTATATAACACTAAAACAAGAAAATGCTGCAACGACTAGTTATGATAGTAAAGACCCCATACTACTACTCCCTCAATCAAATTATAGGTTCACAGTTATCTAATATCTAATTCTCATGTTTGAACTCATAGATAAGGTTACCTTTTGTAATTGTGAACAAAGCAATATAATTGACTATACATTCAAACATATGAAGTTATGACGTTCTCTAGTAAAGTGATATAAATTATCAAAACAACAAGAATTAAAAAAAACTTGAGGCTCTGATTACAATGAAACAAATGTTAAACAAACTAGAAGCACTTTTTCGGACAAAATCAATATTTCTTTGCCTTTCTAACAAAACGTATTGGACAGATATGTTCAAAGTAATTTAATTCTTATACCTGAGCCTATAAATAAGGCCCTTTTTTCCTTGTAAATAAAATAAATGATTGACGGATACGTTCAAAGTTATGCAATTCTCATTTCTAACCCCCCCCCCCCCCCCACTTTCGTCAGCAAACGTGTACAAAAACGGACAAATGACCATACATTTGTGATTTTTAGCCTGTTCAGCCCCCCCCCCCCACCCAACCCCCTTCCGCTCAGCCCCTCCACTTTCAAAAACGCTCCGTGGCCCCTGATTGGTTATATATTAGCTTGGTGTTGATGCAGCGGAACTGCTTAATACCGCCGCGAGTTCCTACGGAGTACTATAACAGAAATGGTCCTTTAGGGGCAATTGTAACAGCTTGTTACAATTGCCCCTGACAGAGGCGACCATATTTGGAGAGATTTTTTCTATCTTAGCTTAGGTATCATCGTTGAAACGTTAGCAAAATATGGCCTAAGAACATAATTTCTAAATATATAAAAATGGACAGGCCGTAGCTCATCCACATATTTGTCCAGAAGAAAAACAATGGGTAATGTGAAATATTACTTTCCTGCTCAAAAAACGGTTTTTCTGCTGTAGATAGTTCCACGAACCGTTAAATCTGCTAACACTCATACAGCATGTGGAGCGATGTATTACGCATGCTCTGTACAAATGTTAAGTTTATAGCGTGTTTCTGCTAGGAATGGGAGCTCCTGTTACAATTGCCCCGTGTTACATTTGTCCCCGGTCTCCCCTACTACAAGCCTTCCTCGCATCTCGTCTTCTCGGCTGGTTTACAGTCCTTTTCAGGACTAAATCAAGAAAAGAATACCTCTTATTCTACTGTCTATTCTCTTTCTCGCCTATCAATTTTCTTACCTTCTGTAACTCTCCACTTCTCTTCCTTTCTCAAACAGTCCTTTTCAGGGTTAACCACATGGTGAATCGTAAACATCATCACCGTAAAATGGGAAATGTTAATAAGAATGGTTTACGTTATTCGATGATGTGGGTTGTGTGTCGTGTGTGATGGAGGATGGTTGTGTGTGTGGATATGTGTGTGGGTGTGGTTGAAGGGTGAGTGCGTGTGTATGTGTATATATGTGTATATTCTTTGAAAATGCGATTTAATCTTCATCCATCCACTTGGCACAATAGCGATTCTGCAGTCTTCTGAGGATTTCGAGCTACCCTCCCATACGTTGTATATTGTAAACTCTATAGACTGTCCTCTTTTTACTGTTTAAAGACAGTTCTTTATGAAATACATTCCGTTTTATAGAGATGAAACAAATTTATTTCATAGAGTGATGCATATTCGAATGGATTTGAGATATATCTAATGCACATTTAAGATAATACTGGCAATGGTGGATATTTCATTACATGCAAAGGAGAGCAGCTTGCAAGTAACGTCACTTAAAGAAGAAAATGGAACTATTCACAACCTTTTAAAGACCCGATTAGATTCCAGTGATAAGTTCTCCTTAAAGAAAGATAAAGGTAACTTAATGGTGATGTTAATGCTGACGTTAATCGAATTCAGAATGAAATAAAATTATCAAGCATTTTTTTCATTTATTTATTTTTACATCGGTAAAACCAGTTCAATTTCTGATTAAAACAAACAATTACGTAAACACAGCAGCAAGAGGTGTTTGGATGTACTAAAAAAAAGTGTGGGAAAATACAATATGATTCTGCATTGCTTGCATTTTTGGCAGCTCAGATTAAATAGAAAATGTACAGTATTAAAATTGTTATTTCCAAAAAGGGAAGTTATGGTTGAAAAACCAAAGTCAATAGCCTACGACCACGCGCACTGAGTCAGTACACATCGTGCTTATTGAATTCAGAGAAGGAGAGAGAGAGAAGGAGAGAGAGAGAGCGAGAGAGAGAGATTGAGGGATGTGGAGACAATATTAGCCACAGACATGAAGAAAATAATACAGGGATATGGAACTAAGGTATGGATTTTGTACAAGGAAGAGAGAGAGATGATTTAGAGGGGTGATTCCTTATGAAAACAAAATTAATCAATCATTGCAAAAATATATCGATAACATGAATTCACCCCGAAACTGATGCTTTCATGTTTGCTACCCAGCTTCTCTTTCTTTAACTCCTTCCCTGTTCCTCCTGTGCATTATCCTCGCTCTCTTAGCATGCTTTGACTATGCCTCTGTTGTCACATCTCTCTCTCTCGCTCTCTCTCTCTGTCTGTCTGTCTCTGTCTCTGTCTCTCTCTCTGTCTCTCTCTTTCTCTCTCTCTCTCTCTTCTCTCTCTCTCTCTCCCTCTTTATCCCTCTCTCTCTCTCTATCTATCTCCATCTCTCTCTATCTCTTTCCCCAACCAGGTTAGGTTTATTGTCTTATATGTTGCGTCAACGTATTTATTGTTAGAATTGCACGGATAGAAAAACACAATGCATTTGTAGGCCCCAATTTATATATATATATTCCCTTTTGTATTATGCCAGTGAACCATTTATTGGTTACCCCACATAAATCTCACCCGGTTGTAGTTGTTTATGAATTATAATTCCAAGTGTAGGAAACGAAGTGTGTGCAAAGAAATTGCATGGACTAGAGATTAATGTTTAATCATTGAAGATATTAGTTTAAAAGTCGCTGCATCTATCGGAAATCACAGCAGAACTGACGAATTATGAATTCGGTTACTTCATATGTTCGGTGGTTAATATGCATTTCGATGATATCAGCTCTTGGATTAGTATGCAGATCAGCGTCCCACTGCGGTAAGACATGCCTAAAACAAAATACTCACTCTCTTATTTATTTATTTAGGTCTTTATTTATCTATTCATCTTTAAAATTTTTGTTTTATCTCGTAAAAAATGAATAAAATTGCTGTCACATTGTTATGTTGTTCGAGGGCAATAGGTCCCGTTAAAAAACGCGGTTGTTGTTGTTTTTGCTGTGGAATAGTCATGGTAGTATCACAAGTAGGAGTAGTAGTAGTTGTTGTTCGTGTTATGCCAGTGGAATGAGTAGTAGTAGTAGTAGTAGTAGTAGTAGTAGTTTTTTTTGGTTGTTGTAGTATACGCTAGTATTCCAGCAGTTACAGAAGAAGAAGAAGAAGAAGAGCAGGAGAAAGAGGCAAAGGAACAGGGACAACAACAACAATAATGTCTATAGAGAATTTTGAAAAGGAAGGTAAGGAAAAAGTAGAAATTGGTAACGATAAATTACTTTGCAAATTACTAATTTTGAAGCAATCTTCCATTACTGTATAATGTGCAAAGTAATGTGATATTATTGAATTATTAATACTGCCAAGCACTGAATTTATTTCCTGAGTGCGGTTATCATAATGATGACTATAGAGTCTATGACTTGTAATTGCAAATTGTGCAAACAACAACCGATACCAGCGTCAATCATGTTAATAGAACGCTAACAATCAAAACGCTAGATAATAACGGCCGTGATGTTTAATTTGCCATTTTACAAAAATCATTATTCATTTTCATTTCCAAACAGCTTTAAATGATTATGTAAGATTTATTACAATTGCGGTGCATATAAGCAAACGAGCTTTTAGCACATTAAAGGGGCTGTCCCACTGGAGGCGATCGTTGCTTCGACAACTGGCGATCTTGCTGTTGTGAGTGTGGTAGCAAGTTGTCGTTGTAGCCTAGCCTAGATAGAGTCGTATGTAGGTATATAATCGCCTTTTTAAAGATTAACTCCTTATAATTATGAAATTATCAGTTAATGGTGGTGTCACATGCACCGGGTAAAATGAACGGGTCTTCGCCGTTCACCGAAAAACCAAAATTTGCAACACGGCAATAGAACGGCACCGGCCACATAACATTTTTCATCATTTTCACCGGGTCTGTATCGTTCTATACCGGGTCTATACCAAGTCCTAGCCAGCCTGCTACCGCGCTGGCCGTCCTCATATGTGGTCCATGCTTTACTTTTGTCCGTGCGATTACCGCTTGCCCACCGGCCTTACCGCTCTCTGACAAGAAAAATAAAATTGTTTTCTTCGCCGGGTGACTCACCGTTTTTCACCGTTCGTGACCGTGCAAAACAGGTTGATGCGAACGGCGGGACACGGAGGATATCCGGTGATGATGCACGGTGGGTCGGTGATGACCCGTCAAAAACGTTCACGTTATTTTGTCTTCGGTTCATGCCCGGCGAGTGTTTTGAGCATGCCCGAGCATGCTCAAAATTTTCGCCGGGCATGAACCGGAGGCACCAGTCGCTGGAGACCCGGAGTAAGGTCGGTATAATTGCGTTGTGATGTCGGTACGCGGATGGAGTGAGGACGAAACAAACGCTCCACACCCGTCCACAAAGTGGTCATGCACGGTGATAGACTGGACTGGTGGATCTACCCTTATGGTGTCTTCAAATCACGTATATGGTGTTTTCAATCTGCCATTTGTTTTCGTAGCTCTCGATCTCATCGGTCTCTTCACAAGCTCAGATAGGAATGATATTGCAGCTTTCAAAAGACACAGTATATCTCATATATACTTTTAGTGTCATTGTCGGGGAGAAGATTTTAAAATTTGGTCCTTTTATGGACATTTAATCTAAAGTAA
The DNA here is from genome assembly GCA_940671915.1 of Paracentrotus lividus. NCBI lineage: Eukaryota > Metazoa > Echinodermata > Echinoidea > Camarodonta > Echinidae > Paracentrotus > Paracentrotus lividus. The sequence continues at coordinate 6,233,751 of CALNVZ010003429.1, forward strand.
TTTCAATTTTTGTCATGTTTGTTTTGTTTTGTTTGACATTAGTTTCTAAAGTTTCATTATAACAGCTTTGCTCCAGTATAGTTTGGTCTAAAACGTTTGCCCAAATTACATGTATACTTAATACCCGCGTTTCATTAAAAAAAAAAAAAATTGTATTAGTTTTATCGAATATTATTTTCATTTCCCCGCGAAAATTTCCCCATGCTTTTGAAATATTTAGTTCTTGTTATATCAAATGAAATATTGTTATCATGATAAAAGTACTTTATTATTATTTTTTAATCATTATATTATGAATTGTCTTTTTGTTATAATCATTTCATTGCAATATTCTTTTAGCCAAATTATAACCCTCTGTAGAATCGCATCAAGACAAATGCCTGCATCATTCATAATTCTGCTCTTTGGATATTTTTGTATGATCCATGGTTTAGTTTTTTGTTCATTTTTATTTTCATTTTTTTACACACGACCCTTTTAAGTGATTTTACTGTGATTAAATAAATTAAGAAACCGCTTTTATGATTGCCCCAAAAATACGAATTTCGTTTGCCATAGATTGTATATAATTCAAGTAATTAATTTAATTTCAGTAGGGTATATAGGGTACATGCAGGTAATATGGGCCAGCAGGTAATATGGGCCACCTGAAGCAAATCATGTCGTGACCGTCGACCGGTGACCGGTGACCGGTGTGAGCACCATAATGTCGTTCATATGAACTGTATACGAAAATATTTCGTCGTGAGAGCATCTGATGCCGAAATTTCTCTGAGAAAATTGCTAAAAACCAACAAGGTAGGTAAAACTTACGGCATTTTTTACCCTGATGTAAAATTTGATATTTCACAGAATGTGATGGTGAAAGAGTGTTTGAGGGGGTAACCTCAATTGTTTTGTATATTTAGTAAGCTTATAGTTTCATTTTATCATACTAGCGTGTACAGGTCAATTTGTTTTAGTAAAGGGGTGCAATGTGGCATTGAATGCTTGCCTGACACAGCAACATTAGTGCAGGTAATATGGGACATCCAAAATGGCGGAAATGATTCTGGTACTTAGTATTGGGATGAGGCATCAATCTCTTTGCTACGATTTTGGGGGTATATTCACAGTATATAATTAATATAAATAACTTATTGTAGGCCTATATTGACTTGTATCATGAAAATAATATTTAAATAATATTTAAAAAAGAAATAATATACAAAATACATAACATTAAAATATATAGTCAAAGGATTTACTGAAGGGTCTTATAATTTCGGATTATATCTTAAAGTTAATGATTTTCAACATTTTAAGCAAATTCCAGACATGGTGGAGTCATTGTAGTTCTTAAAACATACATTAAATACATGTGCCCATATTACCTGCACATGCAGGTAATATGGGCACTTTGGTAATGACGTCAACATTTGAATATTGCAGACAGGGAGTCGGTGATAATTGGTTTTCTTCACAATAAAAGTTAGAGCAGTAGTTATTGATTCATATAAACAAAGATTAGACTGTGTGTCATTTCGTAATTTTATGCAAATTAGGCAAATGAGCTTAGGGTGCCCATATTACCTGCATGTACCCTAGTTATGGTAATGACATACCAAAATTGAACCGCTTTTCAAGGAAGCCTACAAAGAATCGGGAAAAAAAAAAGAGACTTACCCAGGCATTTCCCGATAGAAAATTTAGGTAAAAACAGTGCCTAAAATTGAGAACTAGGGGACTTTGCCCCCCCCCCCCCTTATCGCCCGCCCCTCCCCCAGAATAAATAATAATATAAATGACTTGTATATGAATGGATGGAGTGACCGGAATGGAACGTATCCTACCCCATGGTTGTTGTTTTAATAATGATGGGATAGACGCCCAAAGACAAAATCGCAGACCCCCTATCAATAATTATAATCAAGACATACAAAATAATATTATTAAAAATGAAGAAATTTTGTGGGGGGGGGGAACTTTGAGGCTTTCCCACCTTTTCAGAACTCTAATTTAGAACAATTTAATAAGTACGACCAATTCGATATTGTATAAAATCTATTGTAAAATATAAATAATCAAACCAGAACTGAATTGATATGAAAACAGAAATAGAGGCTTAAAGTAAATGAAACAAATGCGACAAAATATGGGCCCCCTATAAAACTATAATTTCCGAGTAAACCAATTCCAAAATAAAGTTGATAATCAGCTCCCTAGTTATGTTATATGATTTATTCTTCATGGTATATAATACCTTTGTTTCGTAAAATATTACTCTGGGTATTAGTTTTTAACTCAAATTCATTTAGTTATTGATTGATCTTGTTGGTAAACAATCAAGGGGACAGCCGATTTAAAAACGTAGTTTTCACGTATGGTTTTCATGTAGGCCTACTAGGAGTTGGCAGGTTTAGCCACAAGGGGGCGTACTTGATGCGGAAAAGGAAAGGGGGGGGGGGTGATCGATTCATGTTGCCCGACCTCTGACGCTCTATCTCCGTCCTGCAAACGGGCATGAAACGGATGCAGCGTTCTCATTCAGTCCTTTTATCGCCCTTTTAACGACTGGTCCGGTTTAAGACCGTTCTGAAATGCCCGGTCATCACCCGGTAAAAAACCCGGCAAGAGTTCGGCCGTTCTTGAAAATCCTCTCAGGAACGGGTGCCCAGCGAGCTTCTATGAACGTGTTGGACGGGCTTCAACCGCTTCACCGTGTGCCTCACCGTTTGCCGCCGTGTGCACAAATTTGGCCAGGACGGTGGGCCAACACGGTGCATGTGACACCTGCATAAGGGCCTGTCCCACAGGCGGCGATCGTTGTGGCGACAACCTATGCATGTCAGAACCTGCCAGAATCGTGTCAGAATCGTAGGTGACCGAAGATCATATAAGTATCTACGACTCTGTCTACGATAGGCTACGACAACGACTCGCTTTCACGCAAACAATAGGCTAACAATAGCTGGTATATCCGATAACACAATAGCCTCGACCTTGGCGCATCTCGTGGCTCGAACCAAAATATGAACTTGCGTACTGTGGCGATCCTTGCGGCTGACACAGGCAATCGAGTGTTTTCTACCTGATGGCGGCCTGTCGCCTTTATGTTCGTGATAGTCCTCTCAGTCGCGCATTATAATTTGGGTCGTGAGTGATTTTTGAAAATTTCAAAAATCAGCGGCGACTGTACAGTATCTGGATGGGACGCCGATCCTGATTTTGGTGAATGTAGGTGGCGACAAAGGCCGTAGCGGCTTAAATTTCACTGTCCGTTCGGTTCAGCGATGCGTGCAACGTACGCTGGAGCGCGGCAACATTCAACTGGCCGCCGTTCCGCTGTGCTAAACAAATTCTATCTGGCGACAATCCACGATAGCACCTCGTCGCGACAAAAGAAGACATGCTACGCTCATTGACGTCAGCCCAACTGACGCCGGCTATTGTTTAACTAGTTGAGAAACCAGCGGCGAACAGAATTTTGCCAGGCATTTTTTCGCGACAGACGCGATGATTCACGATCTTATAGGCGATCGGACCTACGCATGGTGGCGATGGGTACTAAAAGGTAGTTCGTAGGTTGTCGCCACAACGATCGCCTTTTGTGGGACAACCCCTTTAGCGTACGTTTAATCGGACCGCCCAACACACACACACACCAATAGAAATGTATTCGTTTCATACTACTTGTTCTTGATTTTAAATGTCTATCAAATTTCATTTCTGATTTTTTTTTTTCCATTATTATAAATATTGTTAATTTGACTTTTTGAGAAATAACAAAAATTTAAATGAAATTATCCGTAGATATGCAACAGTTGACCCATCAATGCCATATCACGACATATTACCTAGATGTGGTGCTTTCGGATAATACAGTATGGACCTGCACAGAAAATGGTGATGTTTCTCTTCATCGTTTTCCCGACTGCTGCTCAGAGAATTTCGAAGAAAGTAAGTCAGTAGAAATAGTGACGACAGGAAAAGAAAAATTCCCTATTGGGAAAATTGCCCCTCTCCCCCGTCCCCCTCCCAACATAAAACACGATAAAAGAAAATAAATGATAATTAAAAAAAAAAAAGCAAAAAAAAAAAAAAAAAAAAAAAAAAAAAAAAAAAAAAGGAAACATGAAGGAGAAGTAACTATATTATTAAAAGAAAAACAAAAGTTAGCATGATTCTGAAATAATACTGGTTTATTTATGCTATTTGCCCATAGAGTTTTATATCTTTAATGAACTCTGTAGTCATGGTTTATACTAAACATATCGATGTATGTTATATTTGTATAGAGAGATAGAGAGAGGATAGAGAGAAAGTGTGTGTAGGTGTGTGTGTGTTCGTGTATACCAATAGGAAAGTGAGAGGGAGACACTATAGGGAGGATTCAAATTAATTTCGAAGGAGATCCAGAAAAAAAATGCGTGAAACGAAGAATGTATTACTACCATACTTCTGTACTTGTTCCAGGGGATAGTAACCTTTAGTAACCTTTAGTACGTACACTATGTACACTGTATACAGCAGGGTACTATAGTAGAAACGCTTGCAAAATGTATTCTATATAAAAAAAAAATTATGTTTTCTATTTCCTATTTTCTATTTTCCTTCTGTGTTGATGCCTAGTAATTAATGTCACAAGTGGAGTCAACACCATAATCGAGTGTTCGTTGGATAACATCAATTCATCTGTCTCATTCGAGTACACGTGGAAGATGGTTGCTTCTCCTGGGTCGCGACTCCTCCTTATGGTGCACAATCACGATGCCCAGAATACCATTACAGTGCAGGATGGGGAAGATAGCAGTATTGCATACACCTTTTATTCTATTTCTTTCTTCACTGAGAGTGACTGCTTCATATCGTCTTCAAATGAGGTCTACATAAATATTACATTCACTGAAATGGCTCTTACACAGAGTTTCAATGTCACCGTTAGGGCTGTAAACGTAACAAGTGAGTGTATTTATGGTCTAAATTGATATAATTGATATTTATTAAATTAGATATACATTCAACATAAAAAAGAGCAATAATGGTAACGAAAAGATGGAATGAAAGGTGGTATGTCATCCTAACAAATGAATATGAATATTTGAATAATAAATTGACTGTGATAACACCGATTCAATTAGGACGTTGAAAACATAAACTTTCTTTCTTTATCATTGTATGTTTATAATTTTTTATTAGCGTGTATTTCCATATGTAACAGGTATAGCAAAATGTATACGATGATGGAATAAAAGTCGTACTATAGCTCTTATTTTGAAAGCATAGGCCGAGAACTAGATTTACTGCAAAAATGTTATCGATTTCATTAAGGAAGTTGGTATGGTATAGATTGACACTAGCATTTTCCCCATTTTATCTCGGATCTCGATGACACATTAATTGTGGGTATAATATATAAGATGTATTGATATTACCCCAATTACCTTTATGCTTTTGTTTTGTTGCTGTATTTTTGTCTTGTCTAACCTTTTCTCCTTTTCAATTCTTTTCTTTTTATTTTTCCTTTCGTCAGATACGATCAAGATCACTGGTGGTACTCACGATTGTCTACGTTCAGCCGATGTTTCAGGAGAAAATCTTTGGGATAACGAAACTGGTATTAGGCCTACTTAATTTATATTGATTTACATTTATTTCCGTTTCTAAAATAGAATAATATTTTCAAAAAATTATCAACTTAACAATTATGATTTAATATAAGCAAACAGATAGGTCTTTCACTACCGAATATTGAATACGAAGGCAAATTGCTCTCTGTTTATGACACACGCTCTCCCAAACTCGCCTTCTTCCTCTCTCCTGCTCGACCATGTCGACTATTATTTCTAATTATTTTTTTTAAATCTCTCTCTCTGTTTCATTGAATGTATAGCGTGTGAAGAAAACATCTATGCTTTCGATGGATCCTGCTACCAATTCAGCTCTGCCCGGATATCACTGACAGCCTCAAGACGAAACTGTGAAGCACTTGGTTACCATCTTGTCTACATCGACAGGTCTGAGAAGCAAGATTTCCTCGCAAATACAGCAACAAATATCAATCGATTCAGACAGTACTGGATTGGAATTGAAAGGGATGACCACGGGAATCGCGTATGGATGGACGGATCCACACTGACCTACTCTAATTTTGAATCAGCAACTGACATAGGAGAATGTTTTCGGCTTAGACGGTCAAGTTACCTCTGGCAGAGAAGGCCTAATTGTGAGAGTCGTAACCACTACATATGTGAACGAGAGCAAGGTAATCAAAACGATCATCATCAAATACGTAAAGGTCCAAAACAAAATAATGGATAATACTTCCACCTTGATTTCAAGTTTTGTAGATAAAAAAGAATTGTGAAACATAAATGAAACTTAATACTTATACGTGCAAATTACATATTAAGAAAAATAAATGCCTTAATAATAATTACATTAAATAAAATTAAGACTTATCATAAAATCACGTAAATATACATTATGTAATTCCTTGAATATGACGTAGGCCTATATAAATAAAAATTAACGCACTGATGAATCAGCTAATAATAAATAAATTCACTCATGATGGAAGTTGATATCACACCATTTTTCAGGCTGGTGGATACTCGTTTTTGAACAAAGGTTTTTACCTCAATTTTGATAGCAACCATTAAAATATATGCACTTTTTAGTATACAAATATACAATGACAATCGAGGATCTGGTTAAAACTATTCGCATCGAAGGAACATCACATAGTACTATTCTCTCGAGGGCCATCGGCCCGAGAGAGAATAGTACTATGTGATGTTCCTGAGTACGAATAGTTTTAACCTGTTCTGAGAATGAGTCATTGTATATTTGTTTTATATCCCTTCCACTATAATACCATTCCTTTTAATTTTTTTAATGAACAAAATTATATCGTCTATGCTTACCTTTCTTCTGGATCCAATAAGTACAAGTACTTACAAAGCGCCCGTTTTTGTTCGAGCACCGACGAAAAATCTTGCGAGCGCTGAATCGAGTGATTTGATGTCGATCTCATCACAACTCACACCATCAATTTGTGAACAAAATTCACGGAATATAGATACAGCATACTTAATTGGTTTCTGAGTATTAACGCTGTCAGTCGAGTTCATGAAATCCACAATTTCCTCGTCATTATACTGCTGAAATCTTCCGTTATTACCATCAATCTGGCAACTAGTGGAAGCAGCCATTTTGTCTGTTTACAAACAAAAATCAGCTGTTGCGCACCTGGTCAGTGCTAGTGCAGCTCGCCGAAAGTTTCCCGTGGCATGCGCGCATGCAGTGGAGAATTCAGGTAAAAGCAGCAGAGTAGCACCGCTCGCGCAACTCGCGCAACTCGTGAATAGGGTGGGGGGGGGGGTCGGAAAAACGTATAGTCCAGTTTTTCCCTAGGGAAAAAATGTACTATGCGTGACGTCATGAAGAAAAACGAACTATTTCTTGAGAAACGTTTTTCTTTGTTAAACTATTCTTTTTCTCCTTGTGTACACTCTCAATGCAAACAATCTTAGATAAGGGATATAATATTACTTATTCATAGACAAAATTTGCTTTAAAAATGTGTTTTTCCTTCAAGTGACAAAGATGCATTCAGTGAGCTTTGGAAGTATGGTCTTTAAGCCCGCGTCACACTGTCCCCAAGTTGAGCAAGGATGGACACACGAACCTGGAAAATTTCAAATAGCGACTGTGATCACGAAAGCATCGGGTATCATCGGGCCATTTTAGCATTGTCTAGCCCTTTGAGCGCGGGCCTGTGAAACGCGATTGTTACTCCTGTGGCGGAGCGATTTCTTGTACAATGACAGTTTTATACAAATTGGTCATTTTTTGTGCTTTCATTACTCCTTGCATCTAACTCGGCCATTTTCATGATTTGTAGTAAATGTAAACATGAAAGGGCAGACATTTTTCTATCCAGCACTGTAAGGCATGTTAGTCATCAAAACCAAATATAAGAGGAGTTATTTTCTAAAGAAAAACAGTCAGTTTGGCAAAAGTTCAGCTTTCTTACTTTCCAGTAAAATTCACAATGCAAAGTGCGTAATGCATGTGCGCACGCACGGTTCCATCGATGAGCGTACTGAATAGCATTTGAAAAGAGGACCTGTTTCTTTCAAATTATTTCTATAAGATATGGATTAAAGATAAAAGCGGCCGGCTTCGCACCTCTGGACAATGACACCTTTGACTAAGCACCATTCATGAAAAGCGCAGGTGTAAAACTTTTAACTTATGATACCTACTGCATTTGGCATACTTTACATTTCATTACATTATTTTAGTTACAACAAACTAGTTCAGGCAAAATGTCAGATAATCTGCCCCTCTCATTATCGTGATAAGTATTATAACCTAGCGAGAATCGGAAAACGACAGGCTTAATCTCCATGAAACTAATGTTTTATATATAACTATAAAAATGAACATAGTTTTAACCCCATAACCTTAATTTCTCTCTCTTTTTCTCATTCTCAATCTTTATCTCTCGTATTTCTCCTCTTGAGCTAGCTTTATTTGATTATTTCTTCCCCTCAGGACGCGTACGCGTACGCCTAAAGTTAAGATCGGGAATTCGTTTATGTTAAAAATTATGGTAATGTTGTAATGAAGTGAATTTTTCTCGATTTTTTTTCCACGTAACTAGGTTATTTCTTTAATGGATATTAAAAATGAACATATCTTTGTTCCTATTCCCTCAAGGAAATTACCCCAAAAAGCTGGTGAAACAGCTGAAAAAATTTTGTTCAATATATTAGGGAATTATCTCGGCTTCTGTAGAAGCCCGTCGTAGCAGACTGAACACCTCGCTCGCTTCTGTAAGAAAGCGTCGCATCCAAAGGGCTAGAGTACATTCTTAGCAATAATAATAATAATAAAAAAAAAAAAAAAAAACTGACCATTCGGTAGAGTTTTTTTTCTTTTTTCAGGCTGTCGGCAGCAAATTGCTTATTGTGTCGCGGCGAAATATCTTGGCCACAAAAAAAAAAAAAAAAAAAAACACGAGCAGATTTACGCCAGTGGTTGTTCGAGTGCAATCGTGTATTCTTTTCTGTAGACATTGTTTCCGTTTTGGCTTTTGTTTGGCTGTTCGGGGCTGACTTCGCGCGAACGCTGATATTTCACCATTCGTGTATCCATCTTTACTCAACCTCGGGAAAGTGTGACGCCAGCACAATACCGATGAACAATCAAACTTATGCTATCTCTTCAAATGTTATAATACTAAATTTTCATGTAAATTAATGTCACAGGTTATCATGGCAGGGTGTCGAATCACGAAGGGTGCATTGGGTTTAAAGACACTGATTCCATCATCGCCAGCAACGAGGTCTCCTTTCTACTTAACTTCAGCTACAGAATAAAAACGTACGCAAACTCAACGACAATGTGGACTGGCAATTACATAACCGAATGCCTACCAAACAACAGTGAATCGTTTTATCGATACGGTCTACAACTCAACATATCATGTCAACATTCGTTAACTGCAAGTGGGGTGCCATCGGTAAGATTTTCTTTTTGCTTGTTTTTTGTGAGTGTTCTGTTCTGTTTGTTTTTTTTCTTCTTCTAAGCCATGAACAATGTTGACTTACACAAACTAAAATCCTAAAATAACGAGGAAAGAAGCCCAATCACCTTATATGAAAGGAAGGAGTAGCACATTCACTTCCAGATATCAAAGTGGAGGAGAATATAATTGCGTACCATAATGAAATTGCATTTATAAATTACTTCTTAATTCATTAGCATTATGCTTTTGGAGGATGGTTCTGTCGGGTTGAGTGCATGTTTATCCATTAACAGGTGTGTTCAATCATCTGACTTTTATGACCACAGCCAGACATTTTGTAATGCCTTTGTATATTCCACCCATCGCGCAATGGGGTAAAGTCATTAAATCTCACTTTTCCTAGCCCGATGATGTCCTCCGAAGCTGTCCACCATGGACATAATTGTTTTGCAGCGGTCAAGAAATTTACCTTCAAGACATGCACCCAATGTGCTTCTCACCAAGTCTGGGGTCAGCAAATTTTGATCCACTCCCCATGAAAGCTGAAGATTCCCCGTCTTTAAGACACAATAACTGTACAAAATCACCAGACTTTTTTTTCTCAAAAAAAGGTAACCTTTGAAGCAAAAGGGATTGGATTAGTCCAAATAAGCAATGTACAACTCTTAGTGTATCAACCTGGACCCGGCTTGACTACCACTCAACCCACTGCACAAACTCCTGCATATTCAAGTTCATCTGACTTCACAACAGATCACTTTCAACCAGACGATGAGATTCTGTCTTCTGGTGGGTACCTCCTGATGTTGCAATATGACATTTGTAGGTGGGAGGTTAAAGAACCATTGTTGAGCACAGTATTTAGTTCGTCCTTGTAATCACCTTCCAAAATCAACAATCTTCATTAAGTTTTTCGAGCATAAAAGTTGGTCGAAATCTTCAGTCATTGTCAATTGCACATTAACGGTAGGAAGACAAAGGGGTATTACCACCCATGCGAATTAAATGCTATTTGCTTGACTGTATGATAGTTATTTGGTCCAAAAGGAATTACGATGAAGAAGTGATTTGCAAACTGTGATATGTGATTTTCATTTTTATGTTATTTCTTTTCTGTGTTAATTGCAGGCTCGAACACCGCGGTAACTGCAGTTGTCGTGGTTGTTCTTCTTGTTCTCATTGTCACCGGAGCTACAGCCGGAGTGATCTTGTACAAAAGAAGGTAGAATGGATTAAACATTGCAATAGATTTAATAATAATTTTAAATAAATGCCATCAGTGCTTTGTTGACCGTGTTATACTTCAATTTCCAGAACTTAACATACTAAAAACGACTTACACCTCAAGGTGTAGGCCTAAATATACTGAAAAAATTCTTGCATAATTATTTTCCATTCACAGGAGGAGGTCAGCAGCACCTGAACGGAATTCACAACCGAAAACTCCTGACGAAAGTGTCATGAATCCTACATTTGAGAACGATTATTGCCAGGAACACGAGTATGCACAGGATTCAACAAAGAATCCTCTGAAGGCTGTCGCACCGATCCAGCCTTTAGAGGACGTTCAGCAACATGAGTACTCTGAACTACCTACTGGTACGATTCCTTTCTCTTCTTCTAACACACTAAGCGAAGATATCTACAACGAAGTTGCAGAGCAGGACTATAACGTTTTGTTCGGAGTAAAGGATCAAGGTGACTATCACGAATACATCCTTCCAGAAAGTCAAGAGAACAGAAGTATGACCGAAGCCCAAATGCATACAAGCGATAACTTTTACCAGGAGCTAGGCGAACAGGCCCGTCATACTAAGAGAGTTGTAGACAATGAGGATAAGTACCATTTGCAAAGCACGAGACATGATGCACTCGATGGTCAAAAGAATTCTGGTGATCCGAGAGAGCCAGGAGATCATGACTGTCATCACTTGAGGAACGTTGATGAAAGCTACACTTCGCTTCGATATGACAGCACATTCCCGGGTAAACATTTGGCCACCGGAATTCCTTGTAAAGAAGACTGTGAAGGCATCTATAACGAAGTAGCAGAGCAGGATTATAACGTTTTGTTCGGAGGAAAAGAACAGAGTGACTATCACGAATACAACCTCCCAGAGAATAAAGAGAACAGGACAACGTCTGAAAACCAAACAAATGATAACACTTATCAGGAGCTAGACGGACAGACCCGCCATCCTCAGAGAATTGTGGACGATGAGACAAAGTTTGTCTTGCAAGGCATGAACCATGAAGCAACCGATGGCCGAGAGAATGCCAATAGTCCAAGTGACCTAGAAGATCATGACTATCAACACTTAAGGAGCGGTGATGAAAGCTACACTTCGCTTCGACATGACCATGACAGCGCATTCCCGGGTAAACTTGTGACCAACGGAATACCTAGTAAACAAGATAATGAAGGCATCTATAACGAAGTAGCAGAGCAGGATTATAACGTTTTGTTTGCAGGAAAAGAACATGGTGACTATCACGAATACAACCTCCCAGAGAATCAAGAAAACACGACAACGGCCGAAAACCAAACAAATGATAACACTTATCAGGAGCTAGACGGACAGAACCGCCATCCTCAGAGAATTGTGGACGACGAGATTAAGTTTGCCTTGCAAGGCATGAAACATGAAGCAACCTATGGCCGAGAGAATGCCAATAGTCCAAGTGACCTAGAAGATCATGACTGTCAACACTTAAGGAGCGGTGATGCAAGCTACACTTCGCTTCGACATGACCAAGACAGCGCATTCCCGGGTAAACTTTTGAACAACGGAATCCTTAGTAAACAAGATAGTGAAGGCATCTATAACGAAGTTGCAGAGCAGGATTATAACGTGTTGTTTGGAGGAAAAGAACAAGTTGACTATCACGAATACAACCTCCCAGAAAGTAAAGGTGCCAGGTCTATGGCTGAGACCCAAATGCGTACCAGCGACAACCCTTACCAGGAACTAGGCGGACAGGTCTGCCATCCAAAGAGAATTGCGGGCAATGAGACTAACCACGCCTTGCAAGGTATGAGACATGATGAAGCGCTCAATGATGAGCTGGATTCTGACAATGCTTATCAAGACTTAAGGAATGATGATGAAAGCTACGCTTCCCTTCGTTATGATGGCGAACTCCAAGGTAAACCTCCCGCAAACGGAATACCACAGACAACAGATAATACATATGAACCTCTGAAATCTACTGCTTCACATGAAGCTAAGAAGAATGACCAGGATAAGGTATACCAATCTTTGACGAGAGATTAGTGAATTAGTTAATTCTAAATGTGGTATTCCTGAGGTCGGTAAACGTGATAACTCTGTCGATATGAACAATTCCGAGAAAGGACAATAACCTTAATTAATCGGTACTTTTTTGTTTCTTAATTTATTTTTGTATGGTTTATGGGACCAAAACAAAGTAGATATACTCTTGTGGCGGTTATCTCCTGGAAGTTGGGTCAACAGACAATTGGTCAACAGAAAATGAGGAAAGGGCCCTTTTCACGAATTGATGAGGGATGTCCTTAGGTTTGTTGTTGTATACCAATAATCCTATCATATCACACCAATCACCATCTAATGGTTTTTAAACAGTCTACTGAGAGCCTGCAAGATTATAAATGACGATCATTGACCACGGAGGCATGGAGAGAAAAAAAAAGCAAATATGAGGGATCAAAACAAACCGCTTACGTGGTCATGTGGACTGTGGTCTCGAGAATCTCATCTTTAAAAAATACTCTTTCGTTTTCAAACTTGCTATAGGGTCCCTTTCTACTCTCCAAGAATCATGCCATTCCAAAGCGTTTGGACGAATTTAAAGACTATAAATTGCGTATTAAGCCATTAAAATACTTAGTTTAATCATGTTTACGATATACGCATGTTTCGACAATCACCAATTCACCAATTTGGCTGGAGTTTGATATCTTTTCTATTATTTTTTTTTTCAATGGCGATGAATTTTTCAAAGATTTAAGAGTAGAGGAGAATGTCTAGGTTTTAATCGTTACTATTTTTCACTTTGATTTGTATATAATTTGTATATTATATTCTTTGACTTTAAGGAAGATCTTAATCTTTAAAATGGATTAGGAATGTAACAAGACAATACGAATTAAATTTTGAGGGCAACAGTCATGACATTTAATGCATTCTTACGAAAGACACACCTCGTACAGATTAAAAAAAGTACAATCAAGTGTATTTTTTTTTTGTTGCCATGTCATGCATTTGCTGGTTTGTAATTTTGTCTGATTTGGCAATATGTTCATTAAATGGCTTATAACTATAACACATTATAACCCTTAAGCTTTCATTATTTAGCATTGTTTTTAGCAGTGCCCTAATCAAGTAGTGTAGTCATTCGACTTGGAATGCAAAGGTCATCAGTTCGATCCCTCCTAAAAGAACTTGAAAATTTGAAACAATTTCAAATTTTGCTTTGATCACGAAAGCATCGGGCCATGCGTGTACCTTTCGTGTGTTATTCTATTGTCATCGTGTAACCTTCTGACTGTAGACATCGTCCACAATGGGCTCTTGTTAGCCGCTGTGGACCAAAATCGGGGTTAACTTCGCGCGAACCCTGACATTTCACATTTCGTGTGTCCTTCTTTGCTCAACTTCAGGACAGTGTTACGCCACCTTATACGAATAATAATAATAATAATAATAATAATAATAATAATAATAATAATAATAATAATAATAATAATAATAATAATAATAATAATAATAATAATAATAATAATAATAATAATAATAATAATAATAATAATAATAATAATAATAATAATAATAATAATAATAATTATAATAATATCGTTTTATTTACCCAGGGTAGCCACTTCAGTTCTGACAACTGTTCTCCCAGCGGGCCTTGCATGATGTTATTATTACTCCCAAGCTCCTTGCTATACAAAATATTATTAGTATCATTGAAATGATATTGCTATATTATTGAAATTTAAACTTTGATTTACATCCGACAAAGCTTGATTAAAGTTGAAAGATGAAAGGTACCTTTTCACGTTTCAGCTGGATTACTGCTTTTTGTGACGTCACGGGCACATGTTGTCCTATTTATAGTTTTTCCTGTTATCATGGTTATGTTTCCAGTAGTAGTAGTAACCATCAATTACCGCCCTTTTCCTCTTTTGACTTTTTTTTTGCGTATCAAAAAATCAGATAATTAATTAATTTAGTATCAGTTTACCTACTGCACTGAAATGAGTTTGACTGCATCACAATGTACTATCTGCATTTAATAATAAGTTGGATTTGCAAGTGACATCCCTCCACCTTGTACGGAAGACGGTTGAAGACGGTTTATTCAGCTTTTTCTTCAATCCTTCAACGCGCTAGATGAGAACGAACATGACAAACGAACGAATAAAGGATAAATCGTCTTTGGTAATAATATGGTATGCCGTCGTTCTTATCTGTTGCACCTTCTTTCAAGACGGTAAGAATATTTGTGAATATCTTTCGAAGTTGATCTAATAGCTTGATAGGCCTAGGCCTATGATATTATTTATCATTTCTTATGAACACATAGTATTCTTTAAGCGATCGGTAATAAGTCGCGTCGTAAATGTTTCTATTTTATGCGTCTTTTGGGGTCTTATTGCCACTTTAATCGAAAGCTGTTTTATGACCTTAAAGCTGGTGTATAGTGTTGGGAGAAGGAAAAATTTAATTTGGATTCACAGTTAGATAATATAAAAGCCTGAATCCTGTAACTGTAACAAAGAAAGTTATATTACATGGAATCTCGTTTTAACGTCTTTATTTCACGATATTATAGTATAAAAAAGATAAGACGGGGACCCGACACAGCTTTATGTGCACTAGGCGTTCACATGGAAAACCAATGGGGATTCTCTTGTGTGGGTGATACACACAGATCGCTACGGTCCATTCATGCGGGAAGTTCGGGGGACAGGACAACCCAGCAAAGGTCTCAAAACCGTTACAAATTGTGTTTGGATTCAAACATTTCACTGAAATTCACCGGAAATCGTGAAAGGAATATCACAAAATCTCTCACACATGTCTTTTAGCGCAATGTGAACAACATGAGACTATATTTAATCGGTTTTATGCCGATTTTTTTTTTGTTACCAAAACTATACACCAGGTTTAAGGATTTGTATCCATATTGCGATCTACAGAATGCTATGCTTGTATTACCTAACTATTATTTACCAATTTGAAAATGATGAAAATACTTCAGCAAGTTTAGTTTTTACGCTAGGGATATTTGCACATACGGGAATATGGTATTTTAAATATCTCGTTTTCTTATACACGACTTGTATTGAGTAACTTATATCATGTATAAAAAATAATATAATATATAATATATTTTGGTTTAAAGTTATCATCTGATCATGGACTATTATAATCGTTTGTATGTAACGTGTATTAAACACAAAATAACATTGGTAAAAAGTGCCAAGAATCGGAAGTCACTGTGTTACAGCCACGTTGCTACTGTGCATTTATAGGTTCGGTAATTGTCTCGCAAATTGATTATTATTTTCTTGATGGTAGGTATTTATTGTTACCGAATCTCTACTACCAACATGTCCATTAAAACAAATACGTTTTATAAATGTTTATAACATTCAACGAGTGTGGTGAATGCGTTAGGTATGACAAATGCATGAATATTTTGAGTCACGGTGTTAAGGTTGCAATTATTTTGAAAAGTAATTCAATTATTGCAAATTTAATATATAGCTTCATGCATGGGGTTTATTGTAACTAGGGTCACAGAGACACAATAAAAGTGTCTTCCAGATATTTTTAATTTGTTTGTATTCCATTTTTAATGAGTGAAAATTTGTTCAAAAGTGTCTCAGTGTTAACTTGGAACTGCCCTCATAGTACGTATATGTTGAAATGAGGAATCGACTGTAGGATTCTTCGTGTTTCAATTACGCAGGCTGCTGCGTTTTTAATTTTATGAAGTTAATGGCCATGACCAACAGTTATATCCTCCTAAGCGGAAATTCTATTTCCTCCATGACAATGTGAATCTTAGTTTGTTTTATGCATGGTAAAACGATTGAGCGTGTTTTAACACGATTAAGAAGGATTCGTAATAAGTGTCAAAGTAGCTTTAATTACAAGGACCAAATGCTATATAAGAACTAGTCTAGTTTTTATCCGTTGGTAGTTCATTTTTCTCCGCCCTCTCTTCATTCTCCACCACTACACATTAAACCCCAATAATTCGAGGGGTTGTTTCTATTTTGGGCGTAGAGGTCGATTGTGTGGTACGGTATAAGAACTAAAAGTCATGTTGTATATTGTGTTATTACTCTAGTTAGTTCATTACTTATTTGTTTACCTGTATTGGATGTTCACGTCACGTCATATTGATACTTTTAATTGAGTGTCGATTTCTTTATGAGTGACGCTTAAAGCTCCTCGAAGTTCTGGTAATGGATTCGATAACTTGAAATGTCCCGGTTGAGACAAGCAAGCGCGGCGATTTCATGTCACGACTGGGGGGGGGGGGGGGACGGAACACCCGAAAGTGAAAAAAATACACTAAATTCACCTAGTTCGCACATTATGAGAAACTAATGAAAATGTTTGCGAGCCGAAAATTTTGCCTTATAATAACATTAAGCATTGTATTTGACATACATTTTACCTCTTTATTAGCTTCACAAGCTAATCACTATATAAAATATGTTAAGTTTCAAAAATCGAGGGGGGGACACATCCCCCGGAAAAATCGAGGGGGGCGGGGGTGACACGTCCCCCGTCCCTCCGGGATCGCCGCCAATGGAGACAAGCATATGACTACTGGCAGGATCAACCAGGAAGAGGTTTAAGCGTCACACGTAAAGCAAAGCAAAGCATGATTATTATCATCATTTGCCAAAAGCTTCCATTGAAAACCTCTCAACTTTGTTCAGGTAGCACGTCGAAAGTTTAAAAAATTTAAACCCCCTACAAATTCCCTATTAACACCAATTTTAGCCCCTGTTTTTAAATGACACCCCCTTTTTTCCGATGCTGACAATCAATGAACATTTATGATTGTCTATTTGACCCCGTCCAGGTCTTGAAGGTTGCCTATAGGATGTTAATGTTGTGGTAGATTATCTTTTGGAAAAGAAATATGAGATGAGCATGATGAGAAGCGATTACAAAATCTGGCATAATTCTATGTTTACTTTCCAGGACTCGCATTCACGTGCTTGGATGGCCAAAACGGTTACAGTTTAGACATCAGTGAACCCGATTTAAAAGGTAAGGAATTCAAGTTACTTTGAAATAATGCATATAGAGTAAAACTATGTAATGCTATAGAATTGTTGTTACAGTCATAATTTAGTAATTGATATAGATCCAAAAAGACCGAGTGTCCCAGAAAAAAAAAATGGTTTCTTGGGATTATCATACCAACATTGCCGACAATAATTCATGTTTCAGCGAGCACTGCCAACTTTTGTATGGGACACAAAAAGGAGCTGCGCAGACATTTGCTTTTCAGCTATGGGCGGCCACGAGGATAAAAATTCATCAAAATAAAAACAAATCAGCTAAAAAGGTCAATTTTAAAACAATAAACATCAATGTTATGCAAAGAAGAAAAAAAAGTTCACCATTTCCATATCGCTTTTTATTTGTGAATCGTGGTTTGTTTTAAGTTTGAAATTTTGAGGCCTATGGCCTTCCATTTAACTGAGCCGTGAATTCTGGCGCAGCCCCATTGCTATGTTCTTTACAAAATGTGGCACTGCTCACTCAAGCATGAATTATTTTCGGACTTTTTGGTGTCATAATGATATTGCGGATATAGGCTTTTCTACACATAAATATTTTGTCAAAGGACCATATGTTTTTATTTGGCTGCCATTTCGAAAAAGTGTGTGTAT
Source organism: Paracentrotus lividus (assembly GCA_940671915.1). Classification (NCBI taxonomy): domain Eukaryota; kingdom Metazoa; phylum Echinodermata; class Echinoidea; order Camarodonta; family Echinidae; genus Paracentrotus; species Paracentrotus lividus. The sequence goes on from CALNVZ010003429.1 coordinate 6,252,182, forward strand.
ATATATTATACTATATATATATATATATTATATAATATAGATTATAATATAATATATATATATTATATTTATATATTTTTTTTTTTTTGGGGGGCGGCGGTGGTATTTTATTTCGATTCTGCGTGGACTATTCATACATATTTACGTATTATTCTTTTATGAAGTCTAAGTATTCAAAAAACGCTAGTAGTCCATAATTTAATGAAATTTGAATACCTCAAATAATACAATTCTTCTTTCATTCCCTAGCATTTTATCTTTCTGTTGGAAACATCAGCAGATAACATGTAAGACCACCGACGTCCTGTTTTTAAGTGGCGAAGTCGCTTTCGAGATCGTTGCTCCTGATGGATGGATGGTACTTCTAAAAATGATTTCTATCGACAGTGATATCAAAGTCTTAGCTTATGATGAGGACGATGAATACTCGCTTAGGAAACCAGGTGTATATCTCTCTAGAAACAGTTCCTCCCTTGTTGTCGCTAGGCGTAAGACACTACTTTCACCAGCAGACGTTCTAAATTTTCCTGGTGATAGTAGCTTTACAAGCCGTTTTACAATTCAAGCCAAGAACTGCAAGAGTAATCAGTAAGTGATTTTTATTTTTTTTTGTTGTTTTTTTTTTTTTTTGGGGGGGGAGGGGTAGTTTCAGGATAATACTATCCAAGATGGTATAAAAGTATCTGAATTTGCTAGAGGTCAATAAAAAATAATTTATCGACGATATAATGTCAACATAAAAAAAGAAATATATATTATCACATTTTTCTATAAAGATATACGCCAATTAAAGCGAAAGTTATTCAATTTGATGCGGTTTTTTTTATGTGGAGTATTTACTGAGACACTTGAAGTCATTGAAATTTAACAATCCTCCCATGGCCATAATAAGATTTAGTTTTTTTTTTTCTTTTTTTATCATATTACATGATTTTTTTAAAATCAAGATTTCATTAACAAGTATTTCATACGTTTCCTTCTATAACATTCTTTACGAAAAATCTATAAATAATCTTTAAAATTCATTGTCATTTTTTTAACAGACTTATTGATACTTTCAGTTAATCAAATGAAATGTTTCGTTTTTACTTTCAGGTACAATCGACATTCTTGAACAGGACGAATGCAAATTCTCTCCTGAACAAAATGATAACGGTAATAATGTTTTTATGTTCTATTTCCTTTCTTTTTAGTATATTTAAAATACAGACATATTCGTGTATTCCTTATATGTTCATAAATGATTACTGAGGAAATAGAGCATGTAATGTTCCCACGATCATTTTACTGACAAGCAACGCCTGTAGAAAACTTTCCAGTTTAACTTGAAAAGAGCTATATAAAACAAACAATAATACATAACAATGTTAATACAATATTAGGGGGAAAGGTTATTTAACAAGTATATAAAGATTACAGAAAATAAATGTGCACATTACAGATCGGGGTAATAAACAAAATGTCTTCAGTCTTCGAAAATAATTAAGGTCTATGAGTATACATGGTACATGTTAGAGAATCAACAATCATACGATGTGAAGAATGGCATCAATTTTGAAGTAGAGAGTTTTGGACCTCAGCCCCAAAGCGTCATTCCCCATATAATTCCAGTTGTTATTTATTACGAAGATATATCGTCATTAACTGACTCTTTCAATATTACCATACATGAAAAGCTTTTAGAATTTTAGTTTTGTGTTAGACTTCAGGTTCTTAATGAACCATTTTGCAGTACATCTATTTCTGTGTCTTTGGCATGTTTGATTAAATACTTTTGTACCTTTTCATTTATACGTTATCCTAGGATACTGGAGGCAAGTTCAAGTCCAAGTCCAATGTAATCTGCAGAAGACATCGTATACAAATGTTTTGGTTACATTTCATTACCGCATCACTCCCCCAGCAGATAATAATGTAGACGGCATCTACTCTTTCATGTGCAGTGATTTTGATGAGGCTGAACTATCCACTTTCGCTATTACACGCCCCTGGTTGTCCTTCGCAGCGTTATGTGCACGCTCTTCAGAAGCATTCATGGTAGGTTTTGCCAGACGGAATCGTGCTACCAAGTATATCATTAATACGTTGGTCATAACAAGTCATACGTACAATGTGCATCTTTCAACCGCAGTACTTTGATGTTTATTTCAAAAATCAAATTTTACCTAAATATATTGATCTTGACGAAAATGTTGCATAATGTCACAATGACAAGTAATGCAACTCACCACTCACACTTTTGTAATATCATTTTTTTTTTATTTGTTTTGCTCAATTTTAGATTTCATTGTTACCCCTTGTCTAGTTCCTTGCTTATTTTGTTGGCAATTTTGTCTGTTCCCTTCAAAGGTTAACTTTACATCTAGGAATCCGATTTCCACAATAATCCTAGAGCCATTGGTTTATAGTGATGACGTAACTGGTGAGTATTGTTTTAGGCCAATTTTAGAAGACAAGGTCAAGTCGAGATCATTCTGAGACGTGAGGATGGTTATGTTTTTTTCTTTGTTTTGTTTTACTTATAAAGTATATTTCGAGTTCACGATAATTGTTCCCATAACTTTACTGTATTTTTTTTTTTTGATAATGAATCAGTTCATCTATAATCTTGCAGTCTAATTCACGTAACACTGCATTGAAAGAAAAAGAAGTATGGTGCGCTAAAGATGTTTATATCTTGATCACGATGTTATAACTATGAGAATGTCATTTTAAAACCAGCCCTAGGAATGAACACGCTTACGATTTCAACTGATTCTGAGAAAACATCCGAACCACCTCAGGAAATATCATCAAGTAAGTAAATTAAGAAATGATCCTGTAAAACAGTTTTTGCATTGCTCTTCCCTGTCCATTTTCTTCAAACGGTTTTTGTTTTGTATTATGTTTTTATTATTATTATTAGGAAGGTATTTTGCGAACATTGAAAAGAAATTGCGCGAGGATGTATGTGCGGGTGTGTGAGTCTGTGCTTGTCGGTGTGAGTGTATGCGCCCTTGTGTGTAGGTGCGTGTGCTGACAATTTCATGTTTGTGGCGTGTCCGATGTGGTAGGGAGGGAGAGGGTGTGTGTGTGTGTGTGTGTGTGCGCGCAGACAAATTCATTTTTGTGGCGTGTCTGGTGAGATAGGGAGTGTAAGTGTGTGTTTGTTTGTGTGTGTGTGTGTGTGTGTGTGTGTGTATGCAGACAATTTCATGTTTGTGAGTGTGTCGAGTGTGATAGGGAGGGTAAAAGAATGAGGGTGTGTGAGTGTTTGTGCAGAAATTTCATGTTTGTGGCGTGTTTGGTGTGATAGGGAGGGTGAGGTTGTGTGTAAGTGTGTGCAGACATTTCATGTTCATGGGTGTGTCTGGTGTGATAGTGAGGGTGAGGGTGTGTGTGTGCAGATAATTTCATGTTCGTGGCGTGTCTGGTGTGATGGGGAGGGTAAGAGTGTGTGTGGGTGCGGGTTTTATGTGTGTATGGGGTAAGCGAGTGTGTGTGTGTGTGTGTGTGTGTGTGTACGTACGTGCGTGCTTTATGGGTGCTGTAAGTTTGGGCACATGACCTTGGTACCAAACGTCGTATTAATCCCAATTTAGAAGTAACGTTATGAATATGTCCCTATAAATGTAACAAGTCGCCAGAAATGGTGCAATGAAAGATCAATACCGACTCGGCACCATGCACATTTCAATTTCCCCGAGTTATAATACTTAGGAATCAGTTTCTTTTTATGTCCACAGCAATGTCATCTATCACAACCAAATATCTGACAATGACTTCAAGTCCACAAGAATCGTCGAGTAAGTTCAAAATATAAACCAATCAACTTTAGTCGCTCATACATATTTTCAAAATATTAAAGGTAACTAGATTTATCAAACATGTCAAATGGCCTGTGGTGAAATCGAAGAAAATATAAGCCTTATAGAAATTCCAACAACAAAACAGGAAAAACAGATGAAAAAAATAACCGGAGAAACAAATGAGAAACTAAAAGTGGTTGCACGTTAGAAAACCCTTGTAAGATAGATGGATCATTTTGTCAGTTGCGAAATTTAAATGGTATACTTTAATAATACATACATGTAGTTACCGAAGAGTATGGGCGCCTCGTTCTTTGTTTTTTTGACGAGTGGGAGAGACGTCTCCATGTTTAATTGGACATGGTAAATTACTTATACGTACTTATCTTTACTGTCAACATATGTTTCTTATTGTATGAGCTTTCAACAACTTCCCATCTTATTATGTTGTTTTCAGTATTAAGGGCATTTTACACTTTATAGAGAACAGTCAGTTTGTTTTTCGATACCCCCCCCCAAAAAAAAAAAAAAAATAATAATAATAATAATAATAATAAAATTTAAAAAAATTAAAAAAATGGAAAAAAGAAAAAAGAAAACGAGTATAAAACCTTGTTGAAATAACTATGTCCGTTACATTAATCTCCCCTAATCAATGTAAATGTGCATTGTGTTTTGGAAAAAGCTTGACTGATTAAAAAAAAAAACGTTTCTTTCAAATTTTATTTTCTACAGGCTCAATGGCCGTTGTTGTATCTTTAGTCGTGGTTTTCCTGATAGTCTTCATTGCGTTTCTGGTGACTGGTGTTGTTTGGTTTAAACAAAGGTAATTATGACTTTTGTTTTCCCCTATTTCCCCCTATTTGATAAAAAAACATTTATCTTTCTTTTCTTCTTCTTCCTTATGAATATTTCAATTAGCTATTAAGTAAATTTCAATTTCGATTGCTTGCATGTTCTAATATGTTCTCACTTTTCTTTTCAAATAAAAAAAGAAAGAAATACTTTGGGCTATTAGTTTTATAAAGCCGAGCGTCTACCTGCCCAGTCCATTAAAATATAATTCTTCTCAAATACATTAATTGCAGGAAAGTGAAATCACAGCCTGGTCAAAATCTGCAGACTCATAACCCAACAGGAACCGTCAACAACCCTACCTTTGAAACAGACAATGATGAACCACACGAATACACCGAGTTCAGGAACTCCTTCAAGATTCCCTCAACTTTCTTGAATCCTTTACCAGCTGCATCTTCAAATGATGTCCGGAACAGTTCTTCACCAACGGGACCATCCTCCGGTGATAATCCAAGAGGCAGTGTGGCTCTATACAACGAGGTAGGGGAAGAGGACTATAACATTTTGTTCGGAGGAAAGGAAAAGGGTGGTTATCATGAGTACAACTTACCCGATACTGAAGGAAAAGGAAAAGGCGATTATCATGAGTACAACTTACCCGATACTGAAGGAAAAGGAAAAGGCGATTATCATGAGTACAACTTACCCGATACTGAAGGCAAAGAAAAGGGTGATTATCATGAGTACAACGTACCCGAAACTGAGCCAGGAAGTACGAAAGCAACGGTACCTACTAGCAGTGGTACCTATCAGGAGCTATTGAAAGAGGAAAACGCGCATTTACCGACCAGAGTTGAACTAAATGGAGATAGCTATACATTGATTGATAAGGAACAGAAAGTGCAACATCATCAAGAGAAAGCTGAAGATAAAAGTGAGGATGATGGCTACCAAGATCTAAGGGATAGGGACGACAACTACATGTCCCTTCTTTATACAGAGGGATGTGGCGAACAGTGATCTAGGAGAAATGCCTCATCTATGCTGTTCTTAGTGGCACAGATATCTAGAGATCCGCAACAACAAATAATAATAATAATAATAATAATAATAATAATAATAATATTAATGACAACAAAAACAAAAACAATAGCAAAAATCCAACCAAAACAAATGTATTGCATTGTATTTATTGTCGATTGATAAAATTGAAATCAAACTTATGTACATCGTGAAATACGAAAGTGATACATAATGAAGGGCTGGATTACCCACTCAGAGTGGTAAATTATTGCCATTCAGTTCTGCCTAGAGGTCATGAAAATGATATAGATAAATAAATATTATGTGTAATAATCCGAGTAAGAGGCAAAGGTACAAAAAGATTGTATGACTATAATTGTCAAAGATCATATGAAGCAAACGAGAAATTAAATATCCCATAGCATTGGTAATGTTACAGTTTCTTTTGAGAGTGCACCATATATCGTTGTCTGAGTAGGACAGTGTCTAGTACTTCTTGTAGTAATATACCTGAACGTGCAAAATTTGTATACTTCATACATTGTGTGAAAAGATAATATACTTCATTTATTAAAGCAGATAGAATATCGTATATTTTCTTATCCACTTAATAAAGAGAGAGAGAGAAAAAAAACTTCGATATCAAAGCGCCTTGAGCATTTTATTTAAATGGAAAATGGCGCTATAAAAATCCCATGTATTATTATTATTATTATATCAACATGATCTCCTTACTGCTCTCTCTCTCTCTATTTTTTTTTTTTTTTAATTTTAATTTTTTGTTTGTCTGTCTCTGTCTCTTCTCTTTCTTTCTCTATATGTCTCTCTTGTTCTATTTTGTCATGTTTTCCGTTTTCAAAAGTTTAATATAATCTATATACAGCACAACCGTCTAATAAGATAAAACAGCATTTACAATATTGACTATGCATTATTAGATAAACTATCATATTGTAGATTAATGACAGAGGGGTCATAGATGTGTCCTAGTTAATGGACGATATCGCCAATATGTAGTTTCATTTACTTATAGTGAAATTGTGTTGGCTATAAGAAATTAATGTTAGCATTGTGATATAGCATCATACGATATATCGGAATGCTATTCAAATCTAGTGTCATTTGTGCCCCCCCCCCCCACCGTTACTTCGATTAAAGGACTCATCCGGGCTGGAGTTTGCATTATAAGAAAAATGAAGTAAAATCGAAAAAGCACAACACTGAAAATTTCATCAAAATCGGATTAGAAATAGCAAAGTTATGAATTTTCTTAGGTTTTGAATTTTTTAGGAAACAGTTCTTCAAATTGGCAAACTGATGATGTCTCAGTTCCCCTACTTTCTTTGAATTTTTATTGTATGAAATACCAATTATCAAGATTTTCTGCCCCAAGGACATAAAAACACGGATTAATCCTTGTGGAATGTTCAAGGTCACAAGTGCTTTTACTTATTTCAGTATGAGGGACAGATTTTCTTAAAACGCAATATATGAAAAAATGAGATAAATAGGATTTCATATAATGAAATACGCAAGAAGTAGGGGGACTGTGACATCATCAGTTTGCTCATTTGAATATTCAAATATTCAAATGAGACAATGAGACAATTGCCAAGAACTGTTTTACAAAAAAAAATCAAGACCTAAAAAGTGCATAACTTTGTTATTTTTCATCCGATTTTGATGAAATTTTCTGTGTTGTGCTTGATGAATTTTACTTAATTTTACAAAACTTATTTCATTTCAGCCCGGACTCCTCCTTTAAGGTATCATAAGCCTGTAGAACTATTATTGCATGTTGTATACGTTGTATGGTTTCATACCATTTTCCCACTTAATTACACATAATAATATACTTAATATAATGTACTTAGCGATATATAAATTGACAATATCATTGTTATACATATGTCGAAGTAAATATTGAACTTTGTAAAGCGTCTGTGTTAAAAAAAAAAAGGACTTGTGAAGTAGATGTATTGATATCTGAAATAAACCCCTCACAAAAAGTTTCGCAAATCGACTTTGGGCCATGATAACTTTTCAGGTACGCTTTAGTTATTCCTGATTGTCATACCATTTGAAAGATAATTTATTCCCCTTTTGATTGATATCCTATTTGTAATGATTGTATCATGCTTCAATGCACAGCATATCAGAATATGGAGAAAAGTAAAAAGTCAAATGTTGTAAAATGCATTTTTATTGATCACATTGAAGTTCCGCAACTTCATTATATGTCCTGATATCTTTGGGGATATTTTCTAATTTTTATTGAATTTTATACCATTGTCAAGTTAATTTGTTACTCTCTTGATTGATACCTTATTTGTCAGGGTGATATCATGCCTGTGTCCACAGAACCCCTCAATACCACTTGAATACATGACAAAGCTAAAGATAATTTTCAGTTTTAATTTCTGTAACGCAACACTGAACCTTGATACATTTTAATGTGGGGATTTAATTATTGGCAATTTTTATAGCATTAAAAAGTTCATTTATTCTTCTTTTTATTGATACCCTATTTGCAATAGTAACATCATATTTGAATGCACATAACTCACAAATATAATGCAAAGTAAAAAGTGAAAAGTTGCGAAATGCATTGTTATTGTTCGCAACAGACAATAATAGTCAATAGGCATTCAATTTGCAACATTTAACTTCTGACTTGTCCTAACATTCAGGTGTTCTGTCCATGCAGGAACAACACTATCGTTACAAGTAGGGTGTCATTGAAAAGAGGAATAAATCATCTAAAATTCAATAAAAATTAGAAAATACCCCGAAATTTATCAGAGCCTGAAGTCCAGTTGCGGAACTTCGCCTTGATAAATGCATTTTGCAACATTTGACTTTTTACTTTTCTCCATATTCTGATATTCTATGCATTGAAGCATGACATAATCATTACAAGTAGGATATCAATGAAAAGGGGAATAAATTATCTTTCCAATGGTATGAATATCAGGAATAACTAAAGCGTACCTGAAAAGTTATCATGGCCCAAAGTCTATTTGCGACACTTTTTGAGAGGAGTTTATATATTAAAAAGTGGGATGACGAAGTAAACCCTACGGAATTCTGTACGATATCACCTGCTTATCCGAGAATAAATACAGTATAATACAGATATGAAAACAAACACTTTCTTGAGGGTATGGTGGTGAGGTAAATTCGATTTGTTTTCTAAATGCCATCATGGTCTTTTAAAGAATCGAATCCTAGTAATCGCATATTTACAAAGATATACTTTGGAGCGCCTAGCTAACATTGCCTTCCAGCTTCGCGTAGTGGTCATTGGTATGAGAGTTCTTGGGTTGAACAGCCGGTGATTTGAAACCTAGAGGCCTTTGAAGATGAGAGTACTCTTCATCCCGATTTTCCAATTCTTTCAGAGGAACCGTCAATGTTTGGTAAGTATTGGTAGTCTCCTCTTCAGCTGGTGCTCCACTGTCAGCATCAACACCATCTGCAGTTCGTGGGATCGCTGATACCTCCTGACGCCGCAGATGGTCGTAGGTTTCGTTATCTGATGTTCCAATATCCAAGATTGGTTCCTCATAGTCGGAAGTCATCTTTGGAGTTGGTTTAGTCTTTGGAATTTCGTAGTCCGTGTTCTCTATCGTGTGTGGGGTTGGTAGTACCTCCTGACGTCTAGAATGGTCGTAGGTTTCGTTATCTGATGGTTCAATATCCAAGATTGGTTCCTCATAGTCGGAGGTTATCTTTTGGTTTGGTTTAGTCTTCGGAATTTCGTAATCCGTGTTCACTGTGTTGTGTGGGGTTGCTAGTCCGTCCATGTAGTCGCAAGGTTCGTTACCTGATGGATTAAAGTCCGCCATTGGATCCTCATAGTCGGATGTCATTCCTTGTGTTGGTGTAATCTCTGGAGTTTCGAGGTCCGTGTTCTCTGGGGTGTACAGGGTTTCCAGCACATTTTCACGGCGGAAATGGTCATAGGGCTCTTTATCCGATAGTGCGATATCTGAGATTGGATCGTCATAGTCGGAGGTCATATTTGGCTTTGGTTTAGTCTCCAGAGTTCCGTAGTCCATGTTTTCTGTCGTGTTAGGGGTTGCTGGTACGTTCAGACGCTGAAGATGGTCGTAGGTTTCGTTATCTGATGGTTCAATATCCAAGATTTGTTCCTCGTAGCCTGGTGTCATCTTTTTGGTTGGTTTAGTCTCCGGAGTTTCGTAGTCTGTGTTCTCTGTCGTATGTTGGGTTGTTAGCACGTCTTGACGGCGAAAATGGTCGCAGGGTTCGTTACATGATGGCTTAAAGTCCGATATTGGATGCTCATAGTCGGATGTCATTTTGGGGGTTGGTTTAGTCTCCGGCGTTTCGTAGTCCTTGTTCTCTGTCGTTTGTGGGGTTGCTGGTACTTCCTGACCCCAAATGTGGTCGTAGGGTTCGTTATCAGATGGTGCAATTGGATACTTATAGTCGGATGTCTTCTTCGGTGTTGGTGAAATCTCTGGAATCTCGTTGTCCATATCCTTATTTCGTTCCGTTGTTGGCCCCAAAGAAGCATACTTATGAGAGGGTGAATAATCCGCTGACATCGTTTCCATTTGGAGCATAGTGTATTGGTCGGTAGTCATCATGGCATGGATCCTAGATTGATCGCCTACTTGGTGGTCATAAGAGCTCGGATTGCGAGGATTCTTTGCTTTCTGATCAATTCCCTGCACAATATCTGGGACGTTGTAGGTATGATAGTCACCTTGCTCTTTGCCACTGAACAGCACGTTGTAGTCCTGCTCTCCGACCTCGTTATAGATGACAGCGCTACTACTTTTTGTAGATGAGTTTGGACAGCGTGGATCAACCATGGAGTTATGATGATGTAGAGAGCCACTTGAAGCTACAATTGGGTTGTTGTTACCCGGAGGATCTTGACCCGAATCAGTCTTATCTTCATACTTGTTCCGAGCTGGTGGATTCTTATCGGGTGTCATTTGCCTAGAAGAAGAAGGGTCAAACGAAGAGAGAGAGAGAGAGAGTGAATAATTGGGTTAAGGAATCTTGTATTCCTCTCAACATTAGGAAGAAAGCAATACGTAAATAAAAGAGCTATTACCTTCTTTTGTACCAGAAAACTCCTATTACTCCTGCAATGATGAGCAGTATGATAAGAAGCGCAACCGCAATAGGAACTGCCACCTTATTTGAACCTAGAGATGAAGAGAGACAATAAGAGGCAATGTCATAAGCATAATACGTAATTGCCAAGGCCCCCTTAAAACAACTACAAACAGACAAACAAAAACAAAACAAAACAAAATGTAAGTGCAACCCTAGTATAAAACATATACTATTTAATTTGTAGAAGGCTCTTGATTAAAAGCATTGTTATAGGGATTTTTTTTAGTTTTAGTTAGAAAATCTACTGTTATGCGGGGGGGGGGCGGGGGGACAGAAGAAAGAAGCTAATATAATAGAAAAGAGCTAGTGCAGTAGAAATAAGTCAAACAGAGCTTTCGATCCTAGCAGAATCTTCGTCATTCTAGATTCTGAACGAAAGCTCAGGCTATATTGACCGAGTATTAGGATTAAATGCTATACCTGATATTATGTTTATTTCAGTCTAGAGAGAGCGCTTTGATAGAATTTTTTTTATAAAAATAGGCAGTGAAAGAAAAAAATGAATCCGTAAGATAGTTAATAACCCTTGAGGAGAGAAGACTAGCTTTGTGTAGAAGTTTTGCCAAATCATTGCCAAATAACCCAACGTGCCAAAATTGGCTACCACCCCGTAAACACGTTGATATAATCATTACGTCACACATCTACATTTCACCAATATAAGTTCAGAACCAAACGCTTTCAAAATAGCCCTTTACCTTTTCTAGTAAACCTACTGAATCAATGTTAATTTCACCTTTCACCTTCGTCTCATCTCAGCTACTTACACTTTCAGAGCTAGTCTTCTCTCCACCATTGCTTTTTAGGTATGTTTAATCATTTTATGATAGTTTGCTATTTTAAATATGTTTGTTTTATATCACTTCGATCGAAATTAATTTTTAACCTCTATATACTTATGTATTTGTTCAAAAATGTAAACAAGATTATTCCAGTCTTTACTGCCTTTCTTGTAAAATGTTCTAATGATTAATAAACCATTATTGAATTGAATTGAATTGAATTGAATAAGAATAATTCAGGTAGTTTAATTTCAGTTTCTGTTGTTATTGTATTGTTTAAACGAGGTATAGTCTTTAATTACCTGTTTTGAAGTCAAATTTGTTTTTTCTTGTAACAGTTGAGGTAATTGTATAGCTCTCGGTACGCATACCCCTTGTAGCGTTGTTTACATCTGCAGAGGGAAAACCATGCATATTGCTCATGCTTTTACTGTTTCTAAGGTACCTACTGTTAGGATATACTTTCAGTCAGTATTTAATTTATTTCCTATAAAATTTGTTTAAAATAATTCCTATTAGGTACTGAATGGCTGATTTGAGGCTCTCTGTGATATCAACCTGGTATATGGTATGGCGCTATCACCTAGAAACTCAAAGGCAATGTTTTTCATGAGAATAAGTCGGACAAGGGTTTCAAAGATGTTTCCTTTGTGTTCGAATGAAATTATTAAAAAAAAAAATAAAATTCCCGAAAAAAAAAGAGGTATAGTCTTTATTTACCTGTTCTGACGTCAAATTGGTTTTCTTCTGTAACCGTTGATGATATTGTAGAACTTTCTGTAGGCATACCGCCAGTAACGTTGTTTGCATCTGCAGAGGGAAAACCATGCATAATGCTCATGCTTTTACTGTTTCTAAGGTACCTACTCTTAGGATATACTTTCAGTCAGTATTTCATTTATTTCCTATAAAATCTGTTTAAAATAACTCCTATTAGGTATCAAATGGCTGCCTATACCTTTCCCAATATCTATCTCTAATATCAACCTAGTATATGATGTGGCACAGTCTCATTGAAACCCAAAGGCAAAATTTTCAGGAGAATAGCTCGGACAAAGGTTTCAAAGATGTTATAATTTTTGTTCGAATGAAATTGTGAAAGGATTTTTTCTTTTCTTTTGCCAGAAAAAAAGAGGTATAGTCTTTATTCACCTGTTCTGAAGTCAAATTGGTTTTCTCGTGTAACCGTTGATGATATTGTATATCTTTCTGTTGGCATACTGCTATTAACGTTGTTTGCATCTGCAGAGGGAAAACGATGCATAATGGTCATGATTTTTAACGTTTCCAAGGTACCCATTCTTAGGATATACTTTAAGTCAGTATTTAATTTATTTCCTATTATTATGTTTAGAACAATAATTCTATTAGGTATTTAATGGAGGCTTATACATTTCCCAATATATATCTTCGATATCAACCCAGTCTATCATGTGGCACTATCTCCTTCAACCCGAAAGGCAAAGTTTTTAATGAGAAAATAACAATAGCTCGGACAAGTGTTTCAAAGATGTATCATTTTTGTCCAAATGAATTTTTGGAAGGAATTTTTGCCGGGGAAAAAATAGGTTTGAACTTTCAAAAAGGCCTCAGACAAGAGCAACAAGAAAAAGGGTTCGACGGATGCATGAAATACATCACTCACCACTTGCATCATTATAGTTCTTCCCAATAACAATGAAATAAGATGTTTCAAGGGAGCTTGAAAACGTAGCTTCCACGTAAACCTCATTAGATGATGACAGAAAATAGCTCCCCTCGTCATGCTTGCTGCCAAATGTGTCAGTATCTTTAGTAGAAAATGTGTGTGAATTGTTGCTGTCGTCAACATCCCACGCTTTAAACAAGCTATCCTCGGAATGACGTACCTCAAGAAGAATTCTCGATTCGTTGGGGGCACGTGTCCTCCATTTGTACTCGTATGGTACGCCTGCATCGGTGGACACCAGCGAACAATTGATTTTTGTTGTCATCCCTCTATTAAGGCTAAGCACTGACATGATAGAGGTATAAAAATACAGTGAAATAAAGAACAGGGTAAATTGCAAAAATCCATTTAATTATTTGGTATCAGAAACACATGAAGGCATACATGGTATGTAAGAATGTGTTGTATGATATGTTGAATAAATGGTTTAGATAATTGAAAAATCTCTTGGAAAATGACGTGTATTGAACTTGTTTAACACACAAATTGAACAAAATTTCCCAAGTGACGATTAAAAAACAAGAATTTCAAGGTATAAAACAAAGCTTTACGTCTTGTTAGTAATTTCCCAATATTTGTCACCTTTAAAAAAAAGTTACTCAGTTCAAACCTATTCTTACCTAAATCTGTAAAATCAACAGGATTTTTGCACAGAGGACTCTTGCCAATAGAATTAACACCGTGGTGCGTACAAGTCCAGAATGTTCTGTTCCATCGTATTACATTATTTGAATATCTGGTCACGTTGCATACATGCGTTGGCTGTATATCTACGAGTTGAAATAACGAAATTATAATTACGAAGATCAACGATAAAAGTACTGCTCCACATTCTCATCCCACCACTAACCAAATACAAAAAAAAATAAATAAAAAAAATAAAAAAAATAAATGATTTGGAATCATAATTTAGTAGAGCGGATTAGCTGAATAATTGTGCAAATTTTGACTAAAGCATGAAACTTCTGCCAATGGTAGTACATGCCATAAGTTTCATTTTAAGATCGGGAGGCACGTCAGATTTGACCTCTGGTGACCTCCACAGGTCAATGACCTTAAACTATCAGAATATTGATGTTTGACATCATTTTTCGATGAATGACATGATGATAAGGCACGGAACATGCACTATATTTTGCAATCAAGGATTATTAATTGTAAACAGGGTTTTAGATTTGAACTTTGAGAACAAGGAAAGGTCAATGACCTCAAAATATCAGAATATGAATATTTAGCTTTATTGGATAAGGAGAAACATTGCTATGGTATAATAGTTTGTATTTTGGTTAGAATGAGACCATCTTGATATTCTTAGAGAAATTGATACTCATTTACAGGTTCCTAACCTTTGACCTCCGTAGACTGAAAAAGGTCATTGACCTCAAAATATGAAAATATTGATATTTGCTCTGTTGGTTATTGCATAGGGCCTACTCTCCATGTATGAAGTCTGTTGCAATGAATAGCTTTAAATACATAGACAAGTTTCTACCTTGACCTCTGACATGTATAAGGTCAAAGGTCGACATAGGAGGGTCACTATAATGAAAGACGATAATATCTTCCATTATCTGATTGTCCCACCCTTGTCCTGCGTGGTTCTCCTGCCGCGTCCGACTAGATCAGCTTCGTCTCATTTACTTGAGGGGCTGGAGGCAGATTGCATGCTTTGGGAGATGGTGTAGAGAAAGTGATCAAGAAAGTGCAGGCCATACAAACTGTGGATACGGCCGTTTTGGCACTGGCTCCTTTTAACAACATAGATACTGACGTACTGTACATAGCTCATTGTAGCGGATTCAGCTTCCAGTACTTATGTACTGGTCAATCGCTAACATCGCTAACAATCGCTAACATGTGTTTCTGTTTCCAATTGTCATGCCATCATAGAGTATGATACTGTACAAAAAAAGAGAAGAAATCTACCTGGCAGATTTGAAAAGTGCTCCTGGTAGTAACATAATCTCTTATATTGTACATATTCCAAGTGATATGAGTACAATAAAGAAACTCCAAGTTATATGGTACAGACTCCATGCATGTCACTGCTACATGCAGAGCGCTTGGTTGCGCTACGGCATGTCTGCAATAGTCATCTAATTGAACAATGTCAGTTCTTCACCCACAAATCTATGGCTCTTTGAAGCATTTCCCCAATGGAGATGGCACATTAAAGGCTGAGTTAGGGCTGGGTTACACCGGAAGCGAATCAGCTGCGAATCCATCCAAATAAACATATTCGGGTGGATTCGGGAGCATTCTGTTCTTCCTCCCCAAATGAGCGAAAATTCAGGAGAGATTCTGGAACTTTCGTGGAGGGATTCGGCTTGTTTTGAAATGTTCAAGACCATCCGAATACCCTCCAAATTACTCCCGAATGTACGTACGTGGCCCCATTCGGGCCACATTCTGGTTGTTGGGTTGTTGGATTCGTGCTCTGACTCGGGACCTATTCGGGACCTATTCGTCTCTGATTCGGTGAGCTCCCCGAATCATAGGTTCCGAATCCACCGAATCCAACTGATTCAGGCCATATTAGGGCAGAATTGGTACAAATTTATTCGGGAGAATTCAACTCCGATGTAACCCATCCTTCATTCGGGGAGGGGTAACAGAATGCTTCCGAGTCTACCGGAACACATGTATTCGGATGGATTCGCAGCTGATTTGGTTCTGGTGTAACCCAGCATGAATGTCTACAGGACTGCTGTTAAAGAACCAGACTAGGGTGCCAAATCCTGACCTGCCAAGCCCATCAGACATTGACAAAGGAATCCTGTGTGGTTGCAGCATCTTTGGATAGACTGTCAGAGGCCTTAATATCTTGCCATGAATATTGATGCAAATGTAAGAAAGTATGCATCAGTTGGTGGAAGTACACCAATGCTACACAAGTCCACTCGATCATATTTTAGACTGTTGCTATCGGGAACGATTCATTCGCTCACTCGATCAGTATAGTACTTGACTGTTCTCGTCAAAGGGACTTGACAACAGAAGATGCAAATGTTTTCCTAGAGATGTGTCATCTTGTCAGTTGCAGTCAAAAGTTTTATATTTAAGCCCATGTAGCTTGTCCTGTCCTATTCTCATCTGCACACACCTCTTCAGAACAATCGAAGGATTAACTGTCTGATCGAGTGAGTGAATGAATCGTCCCTGATAGCAACAGTCCCCAAATATGATCGAATGGACTTGTGTAGCCTTTCTAGCACTGCATCTTTCTTGCTCTTGCATCAGTTCAGGGTATGAATTTGAGGCTTCTAGCAGTACAGGATTCCTTTGTCCCTGTCAGATGGGCTTGGGACAGGTCAGAATTCGGCACCATAGTCTGGTTTCTTAAGGCCCGGTCTCACCGCCCGAACTTTGCTGGAGCGTTCCTGGAGCGGTGAAAAAAATTCATCACCGCTCGTTACCGTTCACCACCGTTTAACAGAAGTTGGCCAGCGTTAAGGCAACGCCGTATACCGTCAACCACCGATGATGGCCCCTCCTACCGCTCCGAAAGTTTTGAGCTGCACAAAATATTGCGAGCGGTGAGGAGCGGGCAATTTTCCGCTCCGGCAAAGTTCACCACCGCTCCAACAATGCCCAGTCAAAATTTGGCACCGCTAGACGCAAGTTCGTGGACGCTTAGGTCCGCTAGGCCAACGCAGAAATCTTGAACGCTGGACCACCGCTGCTTCGCTAGCTTTACCCGGGCGGTGATTAAACGTTGCACAAACTTTGGTGGAGCGGTTGAAAGCGTTTTTCGAGCGGACATGGGATTGCTGGAACGGTGTCGGGCGTTGAAGCAGCGATCCATTGCGGTGATGAACTTTGGTTTGGCGTTGGTATGGCGGTGTCGGAGCTAAACCAACGCTCGCTACCCTCGCTATCGTTAAACCAACGCTAAAGCAACGTCGGCTTTAGCGGTGCACCGCTAAGGCAACGCCCGTGTTTTCGATTGTTTTCCCATTTTGTGCGCGGTGACGAGCGTTGTCGAAATTCGGCCCCCTCTCCCTACCGTTCTAGGAACGCTCCAGCAAAGTTTGGGCAGTGAGACCGGGCCTTTAGCAGTACAGCATTCTGTAAGCATCTACCAAAGCACGCTAGTATCCACCTCCAGCTCCTCAAGTAAATTTGAGACGAAGCTGATCAAGTCGAACCCGGCAGGAGAACCACGCAGGACATGAGTACGACAATCAGCTAATGGAAGACGTTATTGTCTTTCATTATTGTGACCCGCCTGTGTCGACCTTTGACCTTATACATGCCAAAGGTCAAGGTAGAAACTTGTCTATGTAAGCTATTCATTGCAACGACTTCATACATGGAGAGTATGAATTAACCAACGGCGCAAATATCAATATTTTCATATTTTGAGGTCAATGACCTTTTGCATTCTACGGAGGTCAAAGGTTAAGAACCAGTAAATGAGTATCATTTGCTCTTAGAATATCAAGATGGTCTCATCTTAACCAAAAATACAAATTATTATACCATAACACTGTTTCTCATTAGCCAATAAAGCTAAATATTCATATTCTGATGTTTTGAGGTCATTGACCTTTCAGTGTTCTCAAAGTTCAAATCTAAAACACTGTTTATAATTAATAATCCTTGAATGCAAAATATAGTGCATTTTCCGTGCCTTATCATCATGTCATTCATCGAAAAATGATTAAACGTCAATATTCTGATAGTTTAAGGTCATTGACCTGTGGAGGTCACCAGAGGTCAAATCTGATGTGCCTCCCGATCTTAAAATGAAACTTACGGCATGTACTACCATTGGCAGAAGTTTCATGCTTTAGTCAAAATTTGCACAATTCGCCTAAAATTTAGAGCTAAACAGCTCTACTAATTCCCCATTCCCCGTGTTATAATATGGATCGGGTCGGCAGACTCAGTCAATGCTTGGTTAATGGTGGCGTCACACTGTCCCGATGTTGAGCAACGATGGATACACAATGGTGAAATGTGAAGGGTTCGCGCGAAGTCAGCCGATGCCTACAGAAAGTTATACACGATGGCGACTTTCTATTCTTTAGCGGGATGACGATTTGTATTATTTTGTAATATCCCACAGATCACTGAAAACCTAAACGGGTAGACCGACTAGCTTTAAAGTTAGTCGTAGTGATGCCCAGACTGACTAGCTTTAAAACTAGTCGGTCACGACGGACTAGCTTTCCTTCAACACAACCCGGTTATTACGGACTAGCTTTAAAAAATCGTCCGTCTCTACGGACTAGCTTAAAAGCTAGTCCGTCAAGTTAGTCCGTCATGACAGACTAGCTTTAAAGCTATTCGGTCAAGACAGACTAATGTTAAAGCTCGTCCGTCGTGACCGACTAGTTTGACGGACTATCATAAAAGCTAGTCGTAGTGATGCCCAGACTGACGAGCTTTTGAGCAGGACTAGCTTTACAGCTAGTCGGTCATGGTGTGAAAGCTAGTCCGTTGCGCTTTTCTGCCGCCATGTTCTTTCTGCTGTCTTGACAGACTAGCATGACGGACGAGGTTAATATGGCTTCACCAGCTTTGTCAGAGGCGTCAAATCTGAAATATTAGAAGACATTATAAAGATACGAATAAAAACATGCATTTTGTCACAAGAATTTGAGCAAAAAAACAAAAAACAAAACGTTTTATTATGATGATATAAATCAGAAGACAGGAATTAATACAGGGGGCACAATTAGTTAACATTATGGCAATTATCAAATAATGGGCGCACGGGGCCCAGGGGTCGCCGCTATGGCTTGCATCATCATGACTTTTTGTTATAGGCCTACCTGCTTTTGCATTTTCGGCGTATACGCTTGTCCTTGAGAGTCACTTCAAAAACCTTAAAGTCGTGCCTCTAATCCAATATTCTTTTCTTACAGATACAAGTAATCTAAAAGAAAAGTGGCGCCTATATTTATTATTAGAATTAAATTTCAATCTTCATAATTTAATGTGATTGTTACTATCGTTGTAAATACACACAATTTATAAATTGATTTGGCAAGACGTAATTTTTCGCGTCGGTGATTATAGCCTTAATCTATATGAAAAAATAACGTTATCTGTGAACTGAAACATAAGGAATTTAAAAAAAGTACTCACACAGTCCGATGTCACAGGAAGGAGATCGCCATTATAATCAAAATCTTAAGCTTCACGGGGTATATCAAGTGTGCGTCTGTAGGCTACAGTTTGCTCAATGGAATTCACATACAGATAATGCAACTAATAGTGATGTCCTTTTCGCAATGCGCATGTTATTCAATCAATGTTGTACCACTTTCTATTCACTGCTGTTGCTAAGCCGGGCATTCACCAGCAATCTATAAGAATAGACGGTTCATGGGTTCTATAGTAACGAAGTATTCAATTAGCCTGTAATTAAAGAATGGTGCAATATTTCTAACCTACTCATGAATGGCATACTATTCACGATTGATGTTATTTCGGCTATCGTATTGCTCTCATATTGTCAAGCCAAAACAACCTTTGTTTGAGAATGTTGATTGTATCCAACTTCTTTTCACTGTTGTTACTAAGCCGGGCATTCACCAGCAATCTGTAAGAAAATACCGGGTTCTTGAGTTATATAGTAACAAGGTATTCAATTAACCTTGCGCCTGTAATTGAAGAATGGAGAGCAATATTTGGAATCTACCGGTACTCGTGAATTGCATACTTGTCATGATAGATGTTATGTCTTGTAAGCTTTCAGATTGTCAAGCCAAAACAACCTTTGTTTCAGAATGTATCAACTTGATTATGCCCAGAAACAGAATAAATAGAGAAGGTACATTGAAACGACATTGCAACTATTTGTATCAAAAGCTAGTCAGTCATTTTAAGGGGTAAACTGGGTCCATCCAGCTACTTTTATCGACCTAGTCGGTCACGTCGATTGACTAGCATCAAGCTAGACGGACGAGCTTTAAAGCTCGTCCGTCAAGTTGACAGATGTAGATTCAGTTGTATGCTAATCCGTCTCGACGGACTAACATGACAGACTAGCTTTAAAACTAGTCCATCTTGACCGACTAGCTTTAAAGCTAGTCGGTCCATTGACGGACGAGGTTAGGTTTTCAGTGATGAATAGCATTCTTTACGGATTTATGCCTGTACGAAGGACACACGAAGGGGACACGAATGGACCGCTGCTTTTGTGATCAAAGCAATTAAATTTAGAATTTTCTATGACCGTGGTCCATCCTTGCTCAACTCGGAAAAGTGCGATGCGGGCTTGAGAATACTATACTATGGCTACACGATGGCATTGAGAGGGCGTCAAGAAGTTGTGTTGCCTTCGCATTGCCATCGTAGGGCAAAAATGCCCGATGCTACGATACTCCAACGAAGTGAACCTTCGCATAGTCCATCGGGATTTTTTTGGGGGCTGCTAAATATTTTGCCGATGCATCGGAATTTGCTGCAGAAGCCTGATAGTCATGCTTTTTTTTTTTTAATGTGCTAATAATGTACTCTAAACAATGCTAAAATGGCCAGATGCTGCCCGATGCTTTCGTGATCATAGCAAAATTTGAAATTTTCCATGTTTGTGTTTCCATCATTGCTCAACTTAATGGTTAAATGGATTTACTATGACATTATACATGATATACTCGTAATGGAAATTAGGACGTTAAAAGGAATGAGACATCGACCTATACAGAGAGGCAATCGTAGGTCTTTCATTGTCCCTTTTCGTTTGCCAAATAATCATATCTTCTTGATTTAGTTTCAAACAGTTTTGTCAGAAATCTTTTTTCTTTTAATCACTTAGCTTCTTTCAGGCATATGTCTTCGTAGTCATTACAGCAGTTATCGTGATTTGTGCAGAGGTCGTTGCATTGGCATTTCAACCCGGGTTCAAATCCATTGTCACATCGCCTTTCACAAGTTTCTGTACCTAATTATATGATTTCAAGGCATTACAAGGAAATTAGATTCCTTAACTGCCACAATAGCTAAACAAGAATGACATGATTCAGTCTCTCGGCGCCTTGTCTGTTAGAGACATTGGGCCGTATTCATAAAAAAAAAAACTTGGATTATCTTTCATCTAGTAACTAGTTATTTTAACTGATCTTCAATTATGTCCCACATGGAAGCGCTAACAACTTTGCCAGACATTATTTTGATTAAGTTTTTTTAGATATAGAAATCGAAAATGCAGAGGATATAATCAATCATCAACGGCTTGTAAAGTTTGATTAATTCAACTACTTCCTTGGGGCACAAGCAAGATAAGATTTTGAAACGGTAGTAACTATTAATTTTGTATATTAGTAAAAACTTAATTGAGCACTAAAAAGTTAACAATCAACACTTAACATACAGAATGAGTTGGAAAAATGTCCCATCATTTTGAAGTTTTCTTGTGAAAATTATGAATATTTAATCATGGGTTTCATGCTATGTCTTGGTAGAGTCATCCTCCTACCATCTGTTTGTACCCTTTTCATTTTGATCTCTGCACACATGACTGAATAACAGACAATGTTTAGAACACAGAAAAATCTCACTTGTGCCAAGTGGGTGGGGGAAGAATAAACACATTGAAAAAAATACTTATGTACACATAACAAAGACACTCGCCCAGACATGCCATCATTTACACCCAGACACACACACACACACACACACACACACACACACACACACACATACTAAAGACATATACACCCACACCACTTACACCCGCAAAACCCCCACATAACGCACATATACACCCACATACCCTATCTCATCTACACCAGCACACAAACACACACAAATACACACACACCCTCATTACACAGACAAACAGTTGAAATACTGCTTCCCAAACATTCAGTGATGATCTTGGTAAAAAATATATATCAATGCCTAGTCAGAAAAGGGGAAATGTTATCATGGTTATTTTGAATTGCTTACTGTGTTTGTTGATGCGTGTTTTATAAGGTACGTGAGTGTGTGTGAGGGAGGATGGGTATATGTGGGTGTGTGAGAGTGTGTGAGAGGGTGTGTTTATATGTGTGTACATACATTCTTTCAATATTAGTTTTAATCTTCATCCATCCACTTGGCACAATTGAGATTGTGCAGTCCTCTGAAGATTGTCTGTTACTCAGTTATGCTTGCGAAGATCCAATGAAAAGGTTACCAACAAAATCCTGGGAAGACGACTCTTCCAAGACATATTATGAAACACATGATTAAAAATGTTAATGCTTGAAACATGAAAACTTCAAAATTATTGGACATTATTTTTGACTTACTCTGTATTAAAAAAAAATCCAGCACAGTTATGCATGAAACCTTATGTATTTCTACTGCTACAATTCCCAGCTCTAACACTCTTCAAATTAACTATTGTGACAAACAAATTCAAGTTTTAATGTCATATTAGCATTGTACATTTATAAGCTTAGCGTCTTGTCAAAATAGATCTAGGACGAAAATGTAGGTGCTCATGTATTACATTAAAAAAAAAAAAAAAAAAAAATGAATCATGTTTGGAAAATGACCCACAGAAAGTCAACCAATATAAAGCCTAAACTTATTAACTCACCACATAGTTCTTGAAAGTCAAAGCAACAATCCTTATGACGTACGCATTCTTTATTGCATTGACAGGTATTGGTACTGTTAAAAACACCACATTTTCCACTGCACGAATCACAGACTATTGAGGGTTCTTTGAAAATAGAATTGCAAGATAATATGTTGTGGTTATCTTTTAAGAGTATAATTGATTAATGTCTCGAATGTAATTATGTCTAAATGATTGTGTATTTTACGTGAATTATTGTACGAAGTAATAATAAGTAAGACTCAAGCTTCCGCAAAGTAGGGAGACCGGGGATGAAAGTTACAAAATTCATATTTTGGGCCAGATAATTCTAATGAAAGAACTCACGTACTCCATCTTGGGTCTGTAGTTAGCTCTATTATTGCTAAAACCTGAGTCATATAAAACTTGAAAACATGCACACACTAATTAACTACAGCTTAATTAATGAAGACATTTTTTTGGTAACAACCTACCCGTATACGGGGTAAGTTGTTACACCATACGGGTAAGTTTTTACACCATACGGGGTAAATTGTTACAATATGTAAACATACGGGGTAGTTGACAATGTGTAAATCTCTTATACCATACTTTGTTTCAACTTTCCAGTTCTTGGGCATCGTTAACAGTAGATCAAATAGAGCTCTAGAATAGACCAAGGGCGCAAGGCGATTTTGAAGTGGAGGGGCTGAGCCAAAGGGGGGGGGGGGCTGAAACAGGCTAAAAATCATAAATGTAGGGTAATTTTTTCATTTTGTACACATTGGCCGAAAAAAGTGGGGGGGGGCGTGCAGCCCCCCCCCCCCCCGGCTCCGCGGCCCCTGTAGCAAAAGTAATAATTATAGAAACACGAAAATTTAACACCTGAAAAATTAATTGTATGCAAAATGTTATTTTACATATGTTAATGTAATTGGGGTAAGTTGTTACATCGACATGGGGTAGGTTTGTTGTAACAACACACACAAATTTTTTACCTACAAAATCAACTGTGCACAGCCATTTAGCAGAATTACAGTCATGGCTAGGGGAGTATTTTTAGTGACGTACATGTACTATATTTACAATACCAGACTATCATCATGTGCCTTCAGTTGTAGAGCTGTTACAAATTTCAATTTTGTCAAAAATTTACTTTGAACTGTAATAAAAAAAAAAACCCGGCAGTTCATCACAGCTATGTGTAGGTTGTATATAGATGCCAGTTAGCGCATCCTCTCTTGTTCCAGCTTGGCACACTGAGAACTGTAACAACTGACCCTTGTAACTTCCATCCCCGGTCTCCCCTACCTGGTAAAGATTACACGCATCCAGTTGGCTATTCCGCGTGATTTGTTTCAAGGAAACCAAAAACCCTCAAATTCCTGATCAAGTCACAAAGAAAGATATATTTATGATATCGTAGAGTTTGTCAGTAGGGCATGGTATCCCTTGTTAAACCTGCCAAACCAATGATGACCGTTTGCCCTCCTTCCCTTACAAAAATATCGTGTGGTACCACACAACGGTAACATACAAAATACCACAGGATTATCCTATGTTTTTTTGGCACAAATACCACACAAAATACCATAGAGAAGTACCATACAGCCAAAATACCATAGGCTTTCCTATGGTTTTTTGGCACAAATACCACACACAATACCATACAGCAGTACCATACAGCCAAAATACCATAGGATTTCCTATGGTTTTTTGGCACAAATACCACACAAAATACCATACAGCCAAAATACCATAGGATTTCTTATGGTTTTTTGGCACAAATACCACACAAAATACCATACAGCAGTACCATACAGCCAAAATACCATAGGGTTTCCTATGGTATTTTGGCACAAATACCACAGGATTTCCTATGGTATTTTAGCACAAGTACCACAAAAAAATACCATACAGGAGTACCATACAGCAAAAATACCTAATAGCATTATCCCAAACTAGTACCACACATCAATACCGCACACAGTTACCAGGATTATGACATACCGTTACGACCGGAACACCACACGCCGTTAATTCAGGGATACCACACGCTGTTACCACATGACTGCCGCAGACACCCAAGGATACCATACACTGGTATATATATACCCCTATTTAGCAAACATATTTTGGGTCACACTTAGTTATTTTCTATATCTCTTGATAATAATGCAAATGTCAAAACTATCGCTCTTGATGTTACTTTGTGTTTAGGAAATATATTTCCCTAAAAGAAAAAAATATTAATATGCAGGCAATTACTAGTTAATGAGGTAAGCTTCACAAAATACTGATTTGTGCATACAAAAACATTGTATGCAAATGAGCTAATTACCATAGTACCACATGAAGTACCACAGGAATACCATACGACTACCAAACTTCAGCAGTAAACTGCCATAAATCCACTTTGACTAATGCCCGTTAGTTTCATCCCTGTTGGATGTTCGTCTTCAATCAGTTCGTCAAATGACCACTTAGTCTAATTAATTCCAATTTCGTCTAATCAAGTCGACTCGGTCAAACACCACTTAGTCAATTCCTGTAAGAAACTATCCCTTAGAAAAAAAAATCCTGTGACCAATACTACACTAACGTACGGTATTGCGGCGTCTCGGCGTGGAGCCAGGGACGATCGAATCCCCCCCCCCCCCCACCAATCGATTTTTAGTTTTCTGGGGGATCGTCCACCCTCGATTTTTAAGCTTAACAAAAATATATACATAAATAGACGAGAGGCACAGTGTCGTCGTAAAATAACCAGTTCAGGTCATGTAAAAAGCCAAAATTCGCTCGCGCTTCGCTTCGCAAACAAAATACACCAGACATAATTTAAACTAATATCTTCTCTTCAGTGTCCCTATACTTCATTTATTTTATGTTACAACGCATTATTTGTAACTTTGGCATAATGTTTGAGGTAGGGTCTTCTATTGTGAATTTGGATATTAGCCTATATATTATATGTCTCTTTGGGGTGCTTTATTTATTCTGATCTAGTGTATTATTAATTCCTCTCCAAATTGCGCGGCAATCAAAAAGGGGACCGTGCTCCTGATTTTCAAAGCTTCACATTTTGCTTTTATTCTAAATAACTTGGATAAATTTTGTATTTGCCCACTTGTCCAAATGTGATGGAAATAAACTTTAAATTTTTTTAAATTCTCTTTGTTTTCAGGTCCGTATCGTTATTAAAAAGACCATATTCAGAAGAGGATTACAAAAATATATATATATATATATTATATATATTGTTTAATGATTGCATTAATGAGATTTATCACTCGCTTCTTCGGAATTGTATTTTCTAGTCAGTGATTATCAGCAGTGATTACAATGATTAATGTTATTACTAGAGAACAAATTTCAGCTCGCGCTTCGCGCTCACAAACACAAATGACAATACAATGATTTAACGATTATAACTATGTCTTCAGGTTCGTAATTGTGGAATATGTTATTATTTGTTTCCAACCTTATTCTTAAAATTGTCATTAGTTCTGCATAATAAATTATGTAGAAATAAGATCATCTATTTCGAATTTTGGATAATACAAATATTATAGGAAGCCTTAATAATTCCATTCCGGAGGTCTCCGTTCTCCCCCACACCTAGACCGTCATCACATGAAAATCGCAGCCCCTGATGGTAGGGGAGACCGGAACAATAATAAATTGTAACACGGGGCGATGTAAACAGAGGCTCCCATACATGTGCATTTGCCAACATGTGGAATAATTTGTGCCAAAAAACATACAGCAATACATACATTATGGTATATGTGCAAAAGAAAAACATACATCAAATACTTATACATATGGTATTTGCTGCCAAAAAACATACAACAATACCATACATATAATGTATTGTGAAAAAAAAAAAAAAAAAAACAGTACAGCAATACCAATACATATGGTATTTGCTGCCCCAAAAAAACATACAGCAATACCATACACATGGTATTTGTGCCAAAAAAACCATACAACAATACCATACATATGGTATGTGTGCCAAAAAAGCATACAGCGAATACCGTACATATGGTAATTTGTGCCAAAAAACCATATACAATAATACCGATACATTATAGGTTTAGTGCCAAAAAGCCATCAGAAATACCATACATATGGTTTTGTGCCCAAAAAACATACAGCAATACCACATATGGATATTTGTGCCAAAAAAACATTACAGAAATACATTAGGGTACATGCAGGTAATATGGGCCAGCAGTAATATGGACAACCTGAAGCAAATCATGTCGTGACCGATCGTACGGTGACCCGGTGACCGTGTGAGCACCATAATGTTGTTCATATGAACTGTTATACGTAAATAATTAGTCGTGAGAGCATCTAATGCCGAAATTTCTCTGAGAAAATTGCTGAAAACCAAAAGAGTAGGTAAAACTTACGGCATTTTTTACCCTGATGTAAAATTGTATATTTCACAGAATGAATGATGGTGAAAGAGTGTTTGAGGGGTACCTCCAATTGTTTGTATATTTAGTAAGCTTATAGTTTCATTTTTGATCATACTAGCGTGTACAGGTCAATTTGTTTAGTGAAGGGGTGCAATGTTGTTTTATTAAAATGCTTGTCTACACAAGCAAAATTATTGCAGGTATATGGACATCCAAAATGCGGAAATGATTCTGTGCACTTAGTATTGGGATGAGGCATCAATCCCTTGCTAGATATTTAGGTATATTCACAATATATAATTAATATAAATAACTTATTGTAGGCCTATATTGACTTGTATAATGAAAATAATATTAAAATAATATTTTAAAAAAAAATTATATACAAAATACATAACAATGAAATATATAGTCAAAGGTTTTACTGAAGGGTCTTATCATTTCAAATTATATCTTAAAGTTAATGATTTTCAACATTTTAAGCAAATTCCAGACATGGTAGAGTAATTGTTGTTTTTAAAACGTACATTAAATACATGTGCCCATATTACCTGCACATGCAGGTAATATGGGCACTTTGGTAATGACGTCAACATTTGAATATTGCAGACAGGGAGGTTGGTGATAATTGTTTTTCTTCACAATAAAAGTTAGAGCAGTAGTCATTGATTCATATAAACAAAGATTAGACTGTGTGTCATTTCGTAATTTTATGCAAATTAGGCAAATGAGCTTAGGGGGTCCATATTACCTGCATGTACCCTACATATGGTTTTTGTGCCAAAAAAACATACAGAAATACCATACATATGGTATTTGTGCCTAAAAACCATACAGAAATGCCATACATATGGTATTTGTGCCCAAAAAAGCATACAGAAATACCATACATATGGTATTTGTGCCAAAAAAAACATACAGAAATACCATACATTATGGTATTTGTGCCAAAAACGATACAACAATACCATACATATGGTATTTGTGCCAAATACCACAGCACTGCTGTATGGTATTCTAATGGTACCCTTTCCTGTGTGGTATTTCCCTATGGTACTTCTATGGTATTTTATTGTACCATAGAAATACCATAGGAATACCACAGGACATTCAGAAATACCATACGAATACCGCAGGACATTCAGGAATACCATAGGAATACCACAGGACATTTTTGTAAGGGTTTGCTGACTCAAACTACAGGTTTTCCAATGAATCAGTCATGATTTGTTCGACATGTTCGAGGAGGACATTGAAGAGAGTAGGGGAAAGTAAGTAACCTTGCCAGACACCAACTGATGTTTGATTTTTTTTCCCCCAACTTGGCTTGGAACAGCTCTGACTTTGTTGTACAGTTGTTGAATCGACCGCTCAACTGCTTCACTCAGCTTTCTCCTATATTATATGTCCTCCATTACCGCCCTTCATAGTTCTTTCGGATTTGCTAGGGTTTGGTTTGGTTTTTCTTTGATATATATTTTTGGGTCCCGCATGCAAGATACGCAAGAATCAAAGTCCACACCATCCCAATTTACATCATCAGTAGGCCTACGTCACAGCAACTATTACTATGATACTACTTCTTCTACTACTACTACTACTACTACTACTACTACTACTACTACTACTACCACTAATAGACCCGCTACAACAACAACAACAACTACTACTACTACTACTACTACTACTAACTACTACTGCTGCTGCTGCTGTTGCTCCAACTTTTACTACTACTACTGCTACGTCTGCTTCTGCTACTTCTACTACTACCACTACTAAAACTACTTCTACTGCTGCTACTACTACTACTACTACTACTACTACTACTACTACTACTACTACTACTACTACTACTACTATAACTACTGATACTAAACCTATTAAACTACTTATTTAGTCATTATTTTCCCTCTTCCCCCGCCTATGGAAGTAAGCTCATTGTTCTACCACCAGTGAATGACTTATTCGTACCCATGTCTTTAACACTGACATGCAATTATACTTCAGGTTCTTAAGTCTTACCACTCCTAGCTGGTGTGTCTGTAGATGTTGCCTGTCGACTGAAGCACATCAAACCAAGATTTGGTTCGGATAGGAATACATGAAGTAATATCCAAACTCTCAAACATGCATAAGCCATAACTTTACTCCTCAGTGTCTTAATAATTCAATCAACATTTCTCGTTTTGCATCTAATAGCAGAACACAAGTTAATACTGACTACAAGGAAGTTAATTTTTTTTTGTCACGTGTGTAAGAGCTTGGTGTACTTCAAGTCCTTATGTAAACAAATTTGTACCATTACTGCAATTTCTTTGCGTGTATTAAACGGATCAGTGTCTATACAGGTAAAAAGAAAAAAATATATAGTTATTCATATCGTGTGTACTACTAGTGTTTGAAATTAGAAGTCGTGCCCGCGTCTTATGTTTCCCATGGTTTAGTATGATATAGATTTTGAAAAATTAAGAAATGTCTTTAAAAAAAAAATGATATATAGGCATACATATTTATGAAACCTGTAAAAAAAAAAAATTGCAAATGGGAAACAGAATATGCATATTATATACAAAGATTTAGTATTAAAGCCTAGCTAAGCCGGGTTATAATTAGTTAACACCATAAGCGCTTGGAAACACCAAAGTGGATGTAATGCATTAAGCGCTATATGAAATTAGATGTAACTTTTATTAGTATTATTATAATTACAACGATAGAGACCGAAAGAGACAGGGACACGCATACACAGCCTCACACGCACATACACCAACACATACATGTATATGAACATGAACGAGAGAAAGAGAGAGAGAGAGAGAGACAAAGGGGAAGATAAAAAGGAGACCCAGTGAGTGGCAGATAAAAAGAGACGAGATAGAGAAGGTAAGATGAAATTAGAGACACATGAGAGGCGATAACAACTATAGAGAGGAAATTGGTACTCAGTACGACTAGGAAGAATGTAATATAAAAAGAAAGATAACTTTAAGCACCAAGCATCTTGGGAACCGCTTTATTGTATCAGGGACTATTTGAATTGTTTAGAATGTAATCAAAAAGCAATGAACTTGCATTCATTGATTAAAGGAAAAGAAAGCACAAGAAGGGAATCAATCGTAACAGAAAGAAAAAATGAGAGGTCCAATTCAAAACAAAATTTCATGAAAATCAATTATACATCACATTAAAAATATAATATGGCACTTTGAAATTTGTTTGAATTTATTTTTTAAACACAGATTTCCAAGTGTTCCCAATTATTTCTCACATTTATGATTGTCTCGTTTAGTACTTTTTACTGTTCAATAAGGATTTATAGGGTCTTCAATTCTCTAAGAAATTAAACTGGATTTCATTGACTGTAAGTGTATTCGTAGAATCCCGTATATTGAGTGAATGATTTTATTGCAAACACAGAAGTTAGTAAAGGACAAAAGGGATCACAGGGAACCAGTGTGGTCTGCAAAAGGCGCCCCAAGTGGTTGGGAAATACGTGGGGGCAGACATGATCTGGCAACAGACCATTCAACAGGATCTGAAAGGCAAACTCATGAGGTAGAAAGACTTTAATTTGAAGAATTACCCAAAGATAGATCACGCTGGAGGAATCTGACCACCTCATTTTCGGACGACACGGGGGGGGGGGGGGCACTATAGTAAGTAAGCTACATCTGACCATTGTAGATTAGGTATAAAAAGTACTTCGCTATATAATATATGTAGCTGTGACTGAGGTAAGACGCACTACTCTGTATTATTATCATAAATAGCATATAAAAACATGTTCCCAAACAAAAGAAGAGCTGTTGACATAATTTATGGTAAAAGACCGATTGTCTATACCGTATAGTAGATCTGCTTGTGTATTTGGTTTCTATTTACAAACATAGGTGATATTGCCACGGGAGCTTCAAACTGCACCAGCTTCTTCCTCCTATAAACAAACCTACTAGGGTCACTAAAATCCTCTGCTTTTTTACAATTGACAATATTCAATCAAATAACTTAATGATCACAATAATAATATGAGACTTGTAAGTCGCTAAATCCACTTTAAATCAAGTGCTCTTAGAGCACCTATGCCAGAAAATTGTAAACATCTGTGGAAATGTAACTCCTCGTATTCTATACTTGATCATGCAACATATTACATACCAATATTTAAAGTAAGACAGCTCTAAATAATTTTGTAAATTGACTCCTTTGATTGAATCATATAAATACCGTCAAATCAACGAGGAAACTCTTATGGCTCTAAAAATGATCTAGCTCTTACCGAATGGAGTAAGGTGTTAAAAAAAAAGATTTAAAAAAAAGTTTGATTACAATTGAAGTTGTTGATTTGATTGGCAAAAAACCCACATAAGATTAACAATAAAATTTGTCAAAATAGCTCAGAAATTAATGAGCAATCTTTTAAAAATATACATAATATAGTAAATAGATATATTCATTTGTTAAGCAAAAATATTATGCACACAATGTCAAAAGCTTTGAAAATAATCCAACAAGATACAAAGTTATTAACAGGTCTTTGTAAACATAATTTCATAGAAATTTGGATTCCACTGGTATTTTAACGAAAGTAAGACAAGTCTTAGAGAGTAGAAAATAATGACAAATAAATGCAACAGAAGTCATGAAAGTGGTGATAACATACCAATGGCATGCAGGTGCTTATCGAAAGCATAAGATGTCTTTTCGTAAATACATAAAGAGCATGAGATGTTGTGGGTTTCTCGCGAAAATAAAACTGAGAGCATGACCAAGAAATGACACTCCTTCAAAGACTTTAATTGAGTATAAATAAAATTTTCCAAAAAAATGCAGAAGCCAGCGAGCAAAGAAATCGGTTAATAGTTTTCTAGAGTGTTTCTATTCTAAACATTTACGCCCAACTTGCATGACTTTAGGTATACTAATTTTTAAAAACCAATTTTGCACTTTTTATCAAATAATATGGTAACATTAGAGCCCTAAATTTGAGGAAAATATAATTTTGTCAAAGAAATAACTATAGGATGATGAATTACCTACTGAAATTATTTTTATGAGATATTTTATATAAATAGTGACGGTGTTTTTATGGTTATGGTCGATTCATTCAATGGGATTATTTTTCTTTTCGTCAAAAAGGTTTTTGATGGTGCCCTCACACTAGAGCGTGTTGAGGTAACGTGTGTCTAGCGTTCACGATTTTCACTCGAAATTTGACTATGTCCAAAATACGCTCAAAGAACGCTCCATTTTCCCTGTCCAAAATGGATTCTTTAATGAGCCTCTAAAACGACTGAATGAGCAGATAGAAAAATAGCGTCAGAGAGGGTACGAATGGACTGCGCGTGCTTTTAGCGTCTTCACTACGATGCCTAGCGTTAGCCAGGGGCCGCGAGACCGGGGGGGGGCTGGGGGGGGGGCTGCAGAGCCCCCCCTCACTTTTTCTAGCAAGGGTACAAAAATGGAAAAATGACCATACATTTGTGATTTTTAGCCTGTCAGCCCCCCACTTTCGGCTCAGCCCTCCACTTTCAAAAACGTCCGCGGCCCCTGTTAGCTACGACTGAACAGCGATGCCCAACTTATGTTAGCGTGTTTGACGTGTTAAAGAACGTCTGGAAAACGCAAACATGTGCGTTTTGCAGTAAGGCGACTTGCCAGACGTTCGTGGGAATGTTATTGCATTTTCGCGCCGTTCATGAGACGTGGGCTGTCGTTCGAAAATCGCTTGGCATATAGACGTAGGAAAGCGTATTGCCTTTTCGTTTGGCTATAGCGCAAAGAAACGCTAGAGGAGACGAATGTAAGGATCAATTTGATTATGTAACATGTTAAATTTTTTGCGTGTATTCAGACGTTCTTATAAAGACGCTTTGAAGCGCTTCGGGCATGTCGCTATTTATTGATTGTTTAGGATTTTGGAGGTGAACGATTCCTTCATAACCGTTCGAAGTGCGTTCGAAACAACGCAGAACTTTATTTATAATTGTTTTTTTGCTCAATTTCTCAGATGTCACCAATTGGGGGCCGTATGTTTTTCTCTAATATGCTTATTCACGAGATGGCGGCTTTGCTGTTGATGAATATGAAAATGATTAATAGCATTACTTATTCTGTTTTAATTGCTCATAGTAGGTTTTTCTCCTCCCTGTTTAAGTCCTATTTTTACATGTAAAAGTATTGGTATAATGAAAATATAAACGATTTTCGACAAAATTGAAAATAATTACATGATAAATTGTTTTCTGTGAATACCAAGGTATAAACGTATCTAAACACTTTTAAATGTTAACAAAAATTTGGTATTTCTATATTTTATTTATCAATTTGGGGCAATTTATTACCTTAAAAATACGAAGTTCAAAAGAACACCAGCAAAATTTGCACTGTTGTTCATTAAGTTTGGATACTATTATTATTTATTATTATTATTATTGTTTATTTTTTAATTATTATTTTGATTATTATTACTAGTGTTTATTTGTTTGTTTGTTTGTTTGTTTGTTTTTTTTTTTTTGCTCTAGCCACATCATTTTGCTCCAGCTTAAATTTCTTGAATTTGTTTGTCCCCTCTCAACTCTCCGGGAACCTGGCAGTGGCGGATCCAGACGGGGAGCAGGAGACACGCACCCCTTCTATGATTTAAAAAAAAAATGATTGACTGTATAGCCTATGTTAAAATTGGAAAAATTTCGCCTGCACCTATTTTTTTCCTCAAATTTTCGGGATGCACCACTCGTATTTCAAAATCCTGGATCCACTTCTGCTATGGTTATTTCTTAGACGAAAAAAAAAATTGAAGAAATAATAACAATTGATTGTTAAAGGTTTTTTCTCTCTCTGATTTTACCTTAACGGTAGAATATTTTTATTATTTATATTCTTTACCAGTCACATTTTTTAATTCAACCCCTCACTTAGACAAGAAACCATTGTTTTTAAACCTAGATTTAAGACCAATAGCAACCCTACACCTCAAAAGCGATTCATGGGATAGCACCGAGGGGGCTTTGGTAAGACAAAAAAAAGTTGCCAGAATGGTTATTGTGGCGGATGAAGTACTTTTTTTTAATTATTCAATACCCGGTCATGGTTTAGGAAAAATCCAAAATAAAATAATAATAATAATAAAAATAAACATCAAAATTATTTATGTGGCTGGATCAAGAAAAAAAATCCAACCTTTTTGACCAACAGTGTAGTTAAAAATGTAATGTTTTCTATCTCAAGAAAACAATACCATCTTATAATACCCTAATATTGTATTAAGTGTAGATGAAGTGTAAAAGAGTATGACCCCTTCGTCTTGATTAGGGTTGAGAAGTTAAAAAAAATATATTTTATCTAATATGAAACAAGCCCGTCCATTTATTTGGTTCATCTTGATTTTAAAAAGCGCAAGCTGATTTTTTTCACCCATCAAT
>CALNVZ010003429.1:6286833-6299992 GCA_940671915.1 Paracentrotus lividus
TAGCTAAGCCGGGTTATAATTAGTTAACACCATAAGCGCTTGGAAACACCAAAGTGGATGTAATGCATTAGCGCTATATGAAATTAGATGTAACTTTTATTAGTATTATTATAATTACAACGATAGAACCGAAAGAGACAGGGACACGCATACACAGCCTCACACGCACATACACCAACACATACATGTATATGAACATGAACGAGAGAAAGAGAGAGAGAGAGGAGACAAAGGAAGATAAAAAGGAGACCCAGTGAGGGCAGATAAAAAGAGACGAGATAGAGAAGGTAAGATGAAATTAGAGACAATAGAGGCGATAACAACTATAGAGAGGAAATTGGTACTCAGTACGACTAGGAAGAATGTAATATAAAAAGAAAGATAACTTTAAGCACCAAGCATCTTGGGAACCGCTTTATTGTATCAGGGACTATTTGAATTGTTTAGAATGTAATCAAAAAGCAATGAACTTGCATTCATTGATTAAAGGAAAAGAAAGCACAAGAAGGGAATCAATCGTAACAGAAAGAAAAAATGAGAGGTCCAATTCAAACAAAATTTCATGAAAATCAATTATACATCACATTAAAAATATAATATGGCACTTTGAAATTTGTTTGAATTTATTTTTTAAACACAGATTTCCAAGTGTTCCCAATTATTTCTCAACATTTATGATTGTCTCGTTTAGTACTTTTTACTGTTCAATAAGGATTTATAGGGTCTTCAATTCTCTAAGAAATTAAACTGGATTTCATTGACTGTAAGTGTATTCGTAGAATCCCGTATATTGAGTGAATGATTTTATTGCAACACAGAAGTTAGTAAAGGACAAAAGGGATCACAGGGAACCAGTGTGGTCTGCAAAAGGCGCCCAAGTGGTTGGAAATACGTGGGGCAGACATGATCTGGCAACAGACATTCAACAGGATCTGAAGGCAAACTCATGAGGTAGAAAGACTTTAATTTGAAGAATTACCCAAAGATAGATCACGCTGGAGGAATCTGACCACCTCATTTTCGGACGACACGGGGGGGGGGGGGCACTATAGTAAGTAAGCTACATCTGACCATTGTAGATTAGGTATAAAAAGTACTTCGCTATATAATATATGTAGCTGTGACTGAGGTAAGACGCACTACTCTGTATTATTATCATAAATAGCATATAAAAACATGTTCCCAAACAAAAGAAGAGCTGTTGACATAATTTATGGTAAAAGACGATTGTCTATACCGTATAGTAGATCTGCTTGTGTATTTGGTTTCTATTTACAAACATAGGTGATATTGCCACGGGAGCTTCAAACTGCACCAGCTTCTTCCTCCTATAAACAAACTACTAGGGTCACTAAAATCCTCTGCTTTTTTACAATTGACAATATTCAATCAAATAACTTAATGATCACAATAATAATATGAGACTTGTAAGTCGCTAAATCCACTTTAAATCAAGTGCTCTTAGAGCACCTATGCCAGAAAATTGTAAACATCTGTGGAAATGTACTCCTCGTATTCTATACTTGATCATGCAACATAATTACATACCAATATTTAAAGTAAGACAGCTCTAAATAATTTTGTAAATTGACTCCTTTGATTGAATCATATAAATACCGTCAAATCAACGAGGAAACTCTTATGGCTCTAAAAATGATCTAGCTCTTACGAATGGAGTAAGGTGTAAAAAAAAGATTTAAAAAAGTTGATTACAATTGAAGTTGTTGATTTGATTGGCAAAAAACCACATAAGATTAACAATAAATTTGTCAAAATAGCTCAGAATTAATGAGCAATCTTTTAAAAATATACATAATATAGTAAATAGATATATTCATTTGTTAAGCAAAAATATTATGCACACAATGTCAAAAGCTTTGAAATAATCCAACAAGATACAAAGTTATTAACAGGTCTTTGTAAATAATTTCATAGAAATTTGGATTCCACTGGTATTTTAACGAAAGTAAGAAGTCTTAGAGAGTAGAAAATAATGACAAATAAATGCAACAGAAGTCATGAAAGTGGTGATAACATACCAATGGCATGCAGGTGCTTATCGAAAGCATAAGTGTCTTTTCGTAAATACATAAAGAGCATGAGATGTTGTGGTTTCTCGCGAAAATAAAACTGAGAGCATGACCAAGAAATGACACTCCTTCAAAGACTTTAATTGAGTATAAATAAAATTTTCCAAAAAAATGCAGAACCAGCGAGCAAAGAAATCGGTTAATAGTTTTCTAGAGTGTTTCTATTCTAAACATTTACGCCCAACTTGCATGACTTTAGGTATACTAATTTTTAAAAACCAATTTTGCACTTTTTATCAAATAATATGGTAACATTAGAGCCCTAATTTGAGGAAAATATAATTTTGTCAAAGAAATAACTATAGGTGATGAATATTACCTACTGAAATTATTTTTATGAGATATTTTATATAAATAGTGACGGTGTTTATGGTTATGGTCGATTCATTCAATGGGATTATTTTTCTTTTCGTCAAAAAGGTTTTTTGATGGTGCCCTCACACTAGAGCGTGTTGAGGTAACGTGTGTCTAGCGTTCACGATTTTCACTCGAAATTTGACTATGTCCAAAATACGCTCAAGAAACGCTCCATTTCCCTGTCCAAAATGGATTCTTTAATGAGCTCTAAACGACTGAGAAGCGAAGAAATAGCGTCAGGGTAACGATGACTGCGCGTGTTAGCGTCCACCTAACGATTGCCTAGCGTTAGCCAGGGGCCGCGGAGCCGGGGGGGGGGCTGGGGGGCTGCAGCCCCCCCCCTCACTTTTTCAGCCAACGGGTACAAAAATGGAAAAATGACCATACATTGTGATTTTTAGCCTGTTCAGCCCCCACTTTCGGCCAGCCCCTCCACTTTCAAAAACGCTCCGCGGCCCCTGTTAGCTACGACTGAACAGCGATGCCCAACTTATGTCTAGCGTGTTTAGACGTGTTAAAGAACGTTAGGAAACGCCAAACATGTGCGTATTGAGTAACGACTGCCCGACGTTCGTGGAATGTTAATTGCATTTTCGCGCACGTTCATGAGCGTGGACTGTCGTTCGAAAATCGCTTGGCAAACGTAGGAAAGCGTTTGCTTTTCGTTGGTATACGCAAAGAAACGTAGAGGAACGCTGAGATCAATTTTTGATTTTGAACATGTTCAAAATTTTTGCGTGTATCAGCGTTCTTATAAAGACGCTTTGAAAGCGCTGGGCATTCGCTACTTGATCGTTTAGCGTTTTGGGTGAACGTTCTTCATAGTTCGAAGTGCGTCCAACCAACGCAGAACTTTTATTTATATGTTTTTTGACTCAATTTCCTCATGTCACCAAATGGGGCGTATGTTTTTTACCTCAATATCCTTATGTCACCAGATGGGGGCGCTTTGTGTTATCGATAAAATGATTAAAGCTTACTTATTCTGTTTTTTGCTCAGTAGTTCCCTCCCTGTTTAAGTCCTATTTTACATGTAAGTATTCGGTATAATGAAATATAAACATTTTCGACTTGAAATATACATGTAATTGTTTTCTGTGAATACCAAGGTATAAACGTATCTAAACACTTTAAATGTTAACAAAATTGGTATTTCTATATTTTATTTATCAATTTGGGGCAATTTATACCTTAAAAATACGAAGTTCAAAAGAACACCAGCAAATTTGCACTGTTGTTCATTAAGTTGGATACTATTATTATTTTTATATTATTATTGTTTATTTTTTAATTATTATTTTGATTATTATTACTGTGTTTATTTGTTGTTTGTTTGTTTTGTTTTTTTTTTTTGCTCTAGCCACATCATTTTGCTCCAGCTTAAATTTCTTGAATTTGTTTGTCCCCTCTCAACTCTCCGGAACCTGGCAGTGGCGGATCCAGACGGGGAGCAGGAGACACGCACCCCTTCTATGATTTAAAAAAAAATGATTGACTGTATAGCCTATGTTAAAATTGGAAAAATTCGCCTGCACCTATTTTTTCCTCAATTTTCGGGATGCACCACTCGTATTTCAAAATCCTGGATCCACTTCTGCTATGGTTATTTCTTAGACGAAAAAAAAATTGAAGAAATAATAACAATTGATGTTAAAGGTTTTCTCTCTCTGATTTACCTTACGGTAGAATTTTTTATTATTTATATTCTTTACCAGTCACATTTTTTAATTCAACCCCTCACTTAGACAAGAAACCATTGTTTTTAAACCTAGATTTAAGACCAATAGCAACCCTACACCTCAAAAGCGATTCATGGGATAGCACCGAGGGGGCTTTGGTAAGACAAAAAAAAGTTGCCAGAATGGTTATTGTGGCGGATGAAGTACTTTTTTTAATTATTCAATACCCGGTCATGGTTTAGGAAAAATCCAAAATAAAATAATAATAATAATAAAAATAAACATCAAAATTATTTATGTGGCTGGATCAAGAAAAAAAATCCAACTTTTTGACCAACAGTGTAGTTAAAAATGTAATGTTTTCTATCTCAAGAAAACAATACCATCTTATAATACCCTAATATTGTATTAAGTGTAGATGAAGTGTAAAAGAGTATGACCCCTTCGTCTTGATTAGGGTTGAGAAGTTAAAAAAAATATATTTTATCTAATATGAAACAAGCCCGTCCATTTATTTGGTTCATCTTGATTTAAAAAGCGCAAGCTGATTTTTTTCACCCATCAATTTATTCAAATAAATTAAGTGCTCAAAAAAAAAAAAAAAAAAAAAAAAAAAAATATATTATGAGGGGGTATAACACTTCAGGATCATATAGGGAAAAACAGAACAAAAAGGAAACAAACTGTTTATGCAGTTATCAGAATGCATTGACTGTTCAACACTTTTAACCTGCCAATACAATGAATACTATCAATGAATAAACAATTTTGTGCCCATAAATTAGAGATAACAAAGCTTCCCACAACCTCCCATCCCCCCCCAAAAAAAAAGGGGAAAATGTATTGCACAATGTTATGTTTCCAAACGACTTTGTGTCTCATTATATTAAAACTTTTTTGAGTTTCAGATCTCAATTTCTCAATAATGTTCTTTTTAGTTTTTTTTTTCCTATTTTCATCTTCCAGTCGCTCTCCCTTATTATTATATTCATTCGTTATCTCTTTCTCCTCTCTTCCCCTTTCTCTCTCTCTCTCTCTCTTCTGTCTGTTTTTTGTTGCTGTTTTT
The DNA here is from genome assembly GCA_940671915.1 of Paracentrotus lividus. Taxonomy (NCBI): domain Eukaryota; kingdom Metazoa; phylum Echinodermata; class Echinoidea; order Camarodonta; family Echinidae; genus Paracentrotus; species Paracentrotus lividus. The sequence goes on from CALNVZ010003429.1 coordinate 6,292,026, forward strand.
TTTTTCATTCTCTTTTTACCTTCTTTCCTTTTTGTCTACCCAGTTGTCCCTATCTGTGTTTCTCTTCCGTTTCCCTTATTCTTCCCATGGTCCAAGGCTTTCGTTTACCTATTCCTAGATACATCATAATATTTTTTTTTTCCTTAACCAAAATATGAAGGTTTGTTTCTTAAATTACATAAATAACACTTGACGAAAATCTTTCTAAACATATTTCATGGCATGATAGAGTATTACTAATAATAGTTACATTTATGTATCAGTTTATACATGTATCCTACTCGGTGTTTATAAGGGCTTTTAATGTTAACTAACTATTACCGGGCTTAATGAGGCGACTCTGAAAGGCGCTCGCAGCATTCAAGTATTATTGATAATATACATCATATAATATAGCTAATTCCCAAATGAAATAAAGATTAAGAGACACAGTTATATTGAATTACATGTCGATTGATTATCCCATAATCTCTTCTCCGACATAATAGGAAGATTTTATATCATTATTATTTTTTTATAATTTTAATCGAGGAGGAAAAATCGATGCATTCAAATACATTGATTAAAAAATGAAAAGAATAGTAATAAACCATAATTTAAAAAAAAACTTCCCGAGATAGATTAGACGCGTTTGGACGACCAGAGAAGACGAGGGAACGAATAAGAGAACGACAAGGGAACGAACATCCAACGCGCATAACGTTCACACTGCTAATGCTCAGCGCATACAGAACCTATTGATAAGTGCGTTGTTACGCGCTAGAAAACGCTCAAAACTGTGAACGTGTAATAAATTATGAATTTATCTCAGCGTTCATTGCGTTCAGACAACGATAATTGCGTACACTGAAAACCAAACGGGTAGACCGACTAGCTTTAAAGCTAGTCGGTCACGACGGACTAGTTTTCCTTCAACACAACCCGTTATTACGGACTAGCTTTAAAACTCGTCCGTCTCTACGGACTAGCTTGAAAGCTAGTCCGTCAAGTTAGTCCGTCAAGACGGACTAGTCTTAATGCTCGTCGGTCACGACGGACTAATTTTAAAGCTCGTCCGTCGAGACCGACTAGTTTGACGGACTAGCCTAAAGCTAGTCGTAGTGATGCCCTGACTGACGAGCTTTTGAGAAGGACTAGCTTTACAGCTAGTCGGTCATGGTGTAAAAGCTAGTCCGTCGCGCTTTTCTGCCACGATGTTCTTGCTGCTGTCTTGACAGACTAGCATGACGGACGAGGTTAATATGACCACTGGTCAGAGACGTCAAATCTGAAATTTAGAAGACATTATAAAGATACAATTAAAAACATGCATTTTGTCACAAGAATTTGAGCAAAAAAAAAACAAACAAACAAACAAACAAAAAACTTTTATTATGATGATATAATCAGAAGACAGGAATTAATACAGGAGGCACAATTAGTTAACATTATGGCAATTAACAAATAATGGGGGCACGGGGCCCAGGAGTCGCCGCCATGGCTTGCATCATCATGACTTTTGTTGTAGGCCTACCTGCTTTTGCATTTCGGCGTATACACTTGTCCTTGTGAGCCACTTCAGAATTCCAAAGTCGCGCTCTTAATCCAATATACTTTTCTTTCAGATACAAGTAATCAAAAGAAAAGTGGCGCCTATATTTATTATTAGAATTAAATTTCAATTTTCATAATTTAATGTGATTGTTACTATCGTTGTAAATACACACAATTTATAAATTGATTTGGCAAGACAATTTTTTGCGTTGGTGATTATAGCATTAATCTATGTGAAAAAAATAACGCTATCTGTGAACTGAAACATAAGGAATTAAAAAAGAGTACTCACACATTCATGTCACAGGAAGGAGATTGCCATATAATCAAAATCTTAAGCTTTACGGGTATATCCAGTGTGCGTCTGTACAGTTTGCTCATTAAATGGAATTCACATACAGATAACGCGACTAATCATGTAATAGTGATGTCCTTTTCGCAATGCGCATGTTATTCAATCAATATTATTGTACCACTTTCTATTCACTGCTTTGCTAAGCCAGGCATTCACCAGCAGTCTATAAGAATAGACGGTTTAATGGGTTCTATAGTAACGAAGTATTCAATTAGCCTGGAATTAAAGGCGCGGTCCCACTGGCTCTTTAGGATGATTGTGTATGAATTGCGGATTGTTTGTTTGTTTTTGTTTTTTGTTGCGGATGAACGAAATTTGTATACGCAACTCATGCGCAATTAATCCTCCCGTCAGTGGGACCGGGCCTTAAAGAATGGAACAATATTTCTAACCTACTCGTGAATGGCATACTTGTCACGATTTATGTTATTTCGGCTATCGTAATGCTCTCAGATGTCAAGCAAAAACAACCTTTGTTTCAGAATGTATCAACTTGATTATGCTCGGAAACAGAATAAATAAGAAGGTACATTGAAACGACATTGCAACTATTTGTATCAAAAGCTAGTCAGTCATTCTAATGGGTGAACTGTCCTACCCCCCTACTTTTTTTTGACCTAGTCGGTCACGTCTATGGACTAGCATCAAGCTTGACGGACGAGCTTTAAAGCTCGTCCGTCAAGTTGAGAGATGTAGATTCAGTTGTATGCTAGTCCGTCTTGACGGACTAACATGGCAGACTAGCTTTAAACTAGTCCGTCTTGACCGACTAGCTTTAAAGCTAGTCGGTCCATTGACGGACGAGGTTAGGTTTTCAGTGTATGGTTAACGATAGCAACGTTTCGAACGTACACACCAAATTCCAAGAACGCTGGTCAAACTTAGCTCAACATGCCGTAGTGTGAGGGCACTTGAAAGAAACACATCATAATAATATTACTCGTTAGAGCGCCTAGTTACGTTGCCTTTCAGTTTCATATACTGATCATGGGGTATGAGAGTTCTTGGTTCAATATCTGGTGGTCTGGGGTCTAGAGGCCTATGCAGATGGGAGTACTCTTCACACCATTTTCCAGTTCTTTCAGAGGAACTTCCATGTGCTGGTAAGTATTCGTAGGCTCATGTTTCGGTTGTCTTCCTTTGTCTACAGCAGCATTTTCTGCCATTCGGGGAAGTGCTGGCGCCCTCCGACGCCGAGATGGTCATAGGCTTCGTTTTCCGATTGTGCAATATCAGGATGGATCGTCATGTCGGATGCTTTCTTTGGTGCTGATTTAATACCTGAAATTCCATAGACAGTGTCCTCCTTTCGTTCAGTTGTTGCCCCCAGAGAACCATAACCAGAGGAAGGTGTATGATCCGGTAACTCCCTTCCCCTTTGGAACTCGTTATATTGGTCGGTAGCCATGATGTGGTTCTTAGATTGATCCTCTTCGTGGTGTCTAAGAGGATTGTCTGTGTTCTTTGCTTTCTGGTCCATTCCCTGCATAGTATCTGGGAGGCTGTAGGTATGATACCCTTCCTGCTCTTTGCCACTGAACAACACGTTATAGTCCTGTTCTCCTACCTCGTTGTAAATGACTGTGCTGTTCTTCAAAGACGGCTCTGGACCGGGTAGATCAGCATTGGAGTTAGGATGACGTGAAGGTGCATTTGTTTGATTGTTGTTAATTGGAAAACCTTGTAGGCCTACAGAATCAGTTGTATCTTCATACATGTTCTTAACTTGTGGATTGCGATCGGTTCTGAAAGTCGTTTGCCTAGAAGGGGAAAACCAACAAAATAGAAAGCGGGTTATCGGGTGTCACGTGTAAAGAATCTACAATCATGATAATGTTCTCCTCGAAATATGTTGCATTAAATTAATACGTAATAGAGAAACAGTTACCTCCTTTTGTAGCAGATTACTCCTATTACCAAAGCAGTTATAAGCATAATGATGAGAAGTACAACCAGAGAAATAGTTACCATGTTGTTTAGACCTGTTTGTAGAGAGAGAAAAAAATACAAACAGTTACAAATATGAAAACAAATCATGACAAGGAAACTACCCATACACCCCATATAGGAAAAGAATCACGACGCATCTTTAAAGGTGCTCCTAGTATGACATGGTAAAGGTCTAGTTGAACCCTTTCTTCTTAGTTTGTAGGATTATAATGAAGTCCGTTCTATCTAAATATTTTACTTCCCTCCTTGTGGATTATTAGATTAATTTTTCATAGAGATATTGAATTTGATGCTTTATCAAATGTATAAATAGAAATTTGTTGGTCATAAGATAACTACTTAGATTCATAATAATAAAAAAAAAACAACAGTTGTTTCGTTTGAGAGCTCAACAACATTGCGCTAAAGGTATTGTATTATTGCTTTAACTGGTTTCACGTCAAAGCTACAGTCTGTGTCCAAAAAAAAATTTGTACAGTCGGGGAAAAATTATTTAGGTATGAAATTTTCTCAAATGATGTATGAATGTGATACCAAAATAATTAAAGCCAAAAGATTAAATTAAAGCCAATAGAGTATGAATATGAAAAAATAACACAGTATTGAAAGGAAAATACAAAAAGAAATACATGTTTGATTGTAAACAAACATTCTTGTGAATTTAATATAATTTGTTGTGCAAAAAAAAGAGAAGAAAAATAACAAAATAAAAAGGTAAAACTTTTCATTTCAAATGTTATGATTGCAAGATATGGCTAAAGCTGAAAGCAAAACAATTTCACACCATGCCACCTTGAATAATTATATGGCTTATTAAGTATGTACAATGGTATTGCATGTCTCGTATGGCACGGTTTCAAAAATGCGAAACCATGATTGGTTTCTTTGAGCCAGTTATGTTGTGCATAATTATATTTATGCACACAGGTGAACTGAATTCGAGAGGATGAACTGAGTCAAAACATAAACTCTTCTGTTTTATTGTAGGCCCCCTACATAATTTTATATACGAATGTCGAAATAATCCACGGATTGTTTCAAAAAGTTTTTGTTTGTTATCTTTATTTTTGTATATTTTGAAATCACGAAAATTTGTATCTTTAACTTAATTGTCTTGTAGCAGCAAGTTTTGCTCAAGTTTCTCGAATACTACGTTTTTAAGGGTCTTTGGCTTTTTGCATACCTCCACAAAAATGTTGTTTAATTTGCATATAAAGATGCGATACAATAGGAATATAAAATAACACGGGTTGGAGCATAACGTATATACGTAGATATATTCACAAAGATCCGGAATATGCGGGTTAATTGTTTTTTTTTTTAGTAGAAAAATAACACAGTATTGAAAGGAAAATACAAAGAAAATACATGTTTGATTGTAAACAAACATTCTTGTAATTTAATATAATTTGTTGTGCAAAAAAGAAGAAAAATAACAAAATAAAAAGGTAAAACCAAGTTCATTTCAAATGTTATGATTGCAAGATATGGCTAAGCTGAAACAACAATTTCAACCACGCCACCTTTGAATAATTATATGGTTATTAAGTATGTACTATAGTATTGCATGTCTCGTGTGGCACGGTTTCAAAAAAGCGAAACCATGGTTTCTTTGAGCCAGTTATGTTGTGCATAATTATATTTATGCACACAGGTGAACTGAATTCGAGAGGATGAACTGAGTCAAAACATAAATTTTCTGTTTTATATGTAGGCCCCTTACATTAATTTTATATACAAATGTCGAAATAATCCACGGGATTGTTTCAAAAAGTTTTTTGTTTGTTATCTTTAATTTGTATATTTTGAAATCACGAAAACAATTTGTATCGTTAAACTTAATTGTCTTGTAGCAGCAAGTTTTGCTCAAGTTTTCCGAATACACAATTTTTAGGGTCTTTGGCTTTTTGCATACCTCCAAAAAATGTTGTTTAATTTGCAATAAAGATGCGATACAATAGGATATAAAAACAAAACACGGGTTGGAGCATAACGTATATACGTAGATATATTCACAAAGATCGGAATATGCGGGTTAATTGTTTTTTTTTTTAGTATGAAAATAAACACAGTATTGAAAGGAAAATACAAAAAGAAAATACTGTTTGATTGAAAAACATTCTTGTGAATTTAATATAATTTGTTGTGCAAAAAAGAAGAAAAATAACAAAATAAAAGGTAAAACCAAGTTATTTCAAATGTTATGATTGCAAGATATGGCTAAAGCTGAAAACAAAACAATTTCACAATGCCACCTTGAATAATTATATGGCTTATTAAGTATGTACTATAGTATTGCATGTCTCGTGTGGCACGGTTTCAAAAGCGAAACCATGGTTTCTTTGAGCCAGTTATGTTGTGCATAATTATTTTTATGCACACAGGTGAACTGAATTCGAGAGGATGAACTGAGTCAAAACATAAACTTTTCTGTTTTATATGTAGGCCCCCCTACATTTAATTTTATATACGAATGTCGAAATAATCCATGGGATTGTTTCAAAAAGTTTTTTGTTTGTTATCTTTAATTTTGTATATTTTGAAATCACGAAAACAATTTGTATCGTTAAACTTAATTGTCTTGTAGCAGCAAGTTTTGCTCAAGTTTTCCGAATACTACATTTTAAGGGTCTTTGGCTTTTTGCATTCCTCCAAAAAATGTTGTTTAATTTGCAATAAAGATGCGATACAATAGGATATAAAAAAATAACACGGGTTGGAGCATAACGTATATACGTAGATATATTCACAAAGATCCGGAATATGTGGGTTAATTGGTTTTTGTATACTTTTTTTGCCTGTGTCAGCTCTGATGCGTTGCGTCGCGTCCGTTGTGTGTTGTTGTTGTGTGTACTGTGATGCTTATGTCATCTCGGTTGTGTTGTCTTTGTGTAGTGTTGTGTGTGTAAATAATATAAATGCTTCCACAGGTAGTTCGTTATTGTTTTCCCTACAAAAGTCGGTTATGATGCAGGATAATGTGAATTTCATTCTATGAATTGTCGTGGCCTAGGGGATTGTCAAAAAAGACAAGATATTTTGTTATAATTTAAAATCTAAACAATTCGATGTGTGTTGTCTCCAGGATACACACTTTGTACCAGAAATAGAAGTTGATATAAGTAAAGAATGGAATGGCAAATGTTTTTTTCTATGTAATACGTCTAACTCAAGAGGAGTAGCAATTCTCTTCAAAATACTATCCCAGTACAAATAAACAGGTTCAAAGTTGACAATAGAGGGAACTTTGTTATTTTGGACTTGACAATGTATGAATATAATATTACTTTGTTTCTATTTAGGACCCAATACAGACAATCCGAATTTTTATTCTGGCTTCAAGAAACAATAATAGAATTTGAAAACCCACACACTATTATATGTGGAGACTGGAATTAGTAAAGATTCAAGCCTCGATACATATAATTATTCACAGTTAACAACCCTCGTGCAAAACAAGGGGGTAATTGATATGAAAAGTGAATTGGATTTATGCGATCCTTGGAGATTAGATACCAGATAAAAGATTTTATACTTGGCGTCAACCAAATCCGTTTAAAACAAGTAGATTAGACTTCTTTTTGATATCTTCAGAATACTTTCCCTAGTTCATAAAATAGATATTCTTTCAGGTTATAGAACAGACCATTCCTTAATTCGTCTAAGTCTAAGTTTAAAAAAAGATTAAAAGAGGTCCTGGGTTTTGGAAATTTAATAATTCTTGTTAAAAGATGAACATTTTGTTTTAAAATTAAGGAAACAATTAAAAATACTATTGTGTTTTACGCAAAAGATCCGTAAGTTTGATCAAAACAATAACATTGTCGGGGATTGTACATTTAATATAAATGATCAGCTATTTTTCGAAACTTTGATGATGACAATACGGGGGGAAGCTATATCATTTGCCTCCTTTTAAAAAAAACAAAATGTCAACAAGGAAAAGAATCTAGAAAAGGTATTGAAGATTTAGAGAGAAAACTAATATTATGTGATGATAAGATGGGTACATTAATCAAATAAATGAATTAAAATCAAAACTTGAGACTTTCCGCTCGAAAGAAAAAGAAGGTATTGCAATAAGATCACTTATAAAATGGATGGAGTATGGTGAAAAACGTCTAAACAT